>SMLS01068504.1:0-30505 GCA_004785975.1 Popillia japonica
TATTACCCCTGAAATGCTTCAAAATGTGCACAGAATTTGTTATTATAGGGTAGGACATTGTCAAGACCAGCAAGGTGAATTGTTTGAACACCTTATACATTAGAAGCAAAATCCTATACGTTTACTATATTTTAGAATTATCTATTTGTTTATGTCGTTTTATAAGGAAATATATTTTAGTTTGGTATTTCAGTTTAGTTAATTAAGATCTCCT
The DNA here is from genome assembly GCA_004785975.1 of Popillia japonica. Lineage (NCBI taxonomy): Eukaryota > Metazoa > Arthropoda > Insecta > Coleoptera > Scarabaeidae > Popillia > Popillia japonica. The sequence goes on from SMLS01068504.1 coordinate 215, forward strand.
TAAGAATTTCATTTTTTGCGGAGGGTAGGTATTCTTATTTCGTTATTTAAGAAAAATGTTTTAAGTTTTACATAATTAAAACTTTTATTTGACTCATTGTAGATATTGTCTTTATAGTTCCATTAATTAATGATTGTCAATCAGTAATGAAAACAATACTTGGACTAGACATATGTACATACATCTTACAAATGTTTTGTATTGTAGCATACTGCTGTTTCCGTCGTTACCACTACATGCATACTTGACCGCCTCTAGTTTTTAACAAATGCTAACATTTTCGACTGCAAAATACCTTCCAACGTTGTATTAGTTTATAATCTATTCGAAACTTAATTGTTTGATATTACGAAGAGGATTTATATCTACAATGATGAATTCTGTGTATGCTGTCTCCTTACATGTCTTATGGGTTATACTAGTTTTGATAGCACGTATTATTTCAACAAAACATTTGTAATTTAAAGAAAGTGTTCTGGTTTTTTGATAGCGTTTTTATTAAACGAAATAAAAGAAAGGCAATGAAAGTGTTATTTACGCTTGCCTCCATATTTAAATTCTTTTACATACATATTTAGTATGTACCCACTTAGAATACCTGCACCTGCACTTAAAAGGACAAAAACAAACATCACATCGTAGAGTGTTTTGTTGAAATAGACGAAGACAACCCTTCTACGATAATTATTCCAAGAAAATAATTTTTGTAGAACTTAGATAAAGACTATTATTTCCTTGAATACCTGTTGTATGGTATCCGCATCTGGTGTAAGTTAACTACATACTTTTTGCTTCAGTTGTTCAAGGTAGATATAAAATAGAAAATCTAGTTTGCATAATTAATAATCGACTAAGTTACACCTGTTTACTTTAAAGCATTAAATATTAATCATGGGAAATTATTGATTGATCACCCATTTGTCAAATGAATAAATAACATTATTAGACTCATATTGCAAGGATAATTTTTCAATCGATTTAACTGGTTATAAACGCTATAAATGTCAAGGAATGCTTTTCTTTAACTTAATTTACTATTGCAAACTATAATAAACTCTTCCCCGCTCTTCATATTTGGATTTATAAAACGAAAATTCAATATTTTTTCTTTGACCTCCCGCACGTGGGGCACTACATGAGTATAATATATGTACTTACATATGTATACGAATTACGTACATACGGTAGCACTTATTGTCTAAAAGTGGTAGTTTCGCACATTTTTTAATCATAATCGGTACGGTGCACAGTAATCAATCTTAACAGAATTGGTTGCAAAAAAAAATCATGTTTAACATCATTGGCCATGACAACTTTCGAAGTTTGAGATCATCGTGACAATTAAGTATTTACAAAATTCTAAATTCGTGCCAGCCAAGGAAAGTTTATCTGATGTGATGTAGTCATAAATTTGCCAAAAAAACATTCGCGAACATTTTAGTCGCCCAATGTGAATGATACCTCACGAACGAACAAGTATGGCGTAATGGAATTTCGTCATGAGATAACTTGCCCGACGCACTTTAAGAGTGGAACTTAGGCTTAACAAATTGTTACAGACAAGCCCTTATCATCGGATAGACGGCTAAGTGACGGCAAAAAAAAACTTTACGTTTGAAGCCAGAGAGAAGTATTCATGTAAAATATTATCTGGTAGTCATCTATCTATCATCTACTTTAACTCAGAGTAAACATGTATTAAAAACCTAAAAACTCGAATAACGAATAACCAATAATCTTACCTCTATTACTGTGCTAGTTACTTATTCTAAATTGTTTTGTTAGTAACCATAATTACTGTGCCGACTAAACGGGGTGTCCATGTACGAGTAGCCACGATTACATATTTGGTCAACTGCAACGTTCTCTGAATTTATTTCTAGTACGCTTTCACAAATTAGTCAACACTTACATAACAGTTTTACATAAATAGTCCTACTATCAATTTGTTTACTAGTTAGAATTTATAAAAGAAAAATGTATCATTATATATGTATATTTATAAATTATAGCAGGAAATATTAATAAATAGCAAGATACTGTTGCGTTTCTGGCTTTCGACATAAAATATAAATCCGAGGAAACCGAAACATTACTAGTATGTTACATACCTATATGCCTTACCTTAGTCATAATGTGACACATATGTTCTGTATTGCTTTATACGATGTTATTATTAGTAGGTTTGTTCGCTTTTGATTTCTGGAGGTACTTCGGTCAGTATATTAACAAATACAATTTTAGCTGTAGTCAGAGAAATAAAACAAAAAAATAAATAAAAAAGGATTTATTAACGTGAAGTTTTCTCACCAATGTAAGTGGCTTCTTCAGAAGCAAAGAGGCAGTGAGTGATGTGAGAAACTTACGGTCACTATCGTCTACGCTCCAGACTAAAACCTACATATATTTAAATCTAAATTGCCTTAATGTTTCGTTTTTATTCATAACTTATCAGGAGAAATTAGACATTACTGCCACTATCGGTGGCACTGTCAAGGTCAACACAAATGATTCGAATTATATAAATTTTAGCAGAAACTACCAGTCTATGCTATTTTCATTTAACCAGTAAAAAAAAACAAAATTAGCTTGATTAGTATCTGATTTAAAATTAATGCCAGAGACCGTGGAGATAGCGCATTTTAGAGTATATAGATAATTACATGTACTATCGAGATCATATTAAACGACTCAAACTTTTTGTTCTGAATCGTTATTCAGGTAAATATAACAGCAAGTGTATTGCCGGTGGTATTGCCGCAGGCTAAAGGTTAACAAGTATTTAAGGAAATTTGAACCAAGCGAATTATGAATATATTGGAAATAAATATGATTATTTCAAGGACAGTGGGCTTGCCTAATACCGACGGTATTCGGTTGATAATGACGGCCCACGCTTGGTCGAAACGCGTTCCTCGAATTAATTTAAAAGTAGTGGTGGTTGGAGTTACCGCGATTTACTCGTATAAGATTCTTTATCTTACATTTCTTCGAACTTGTGGTACAGCTGAACAAGATTAGTGTAATTTTACATTGAACTTTCTTATATTTTATTCTATGCTTGATATCACCGATAACATGTCACAATACCATATATTCGTACATACGTAGTCGAACTCCCACAGCAGCAAGATATTTTGTCTCATTTATACAGATTTCCCAGTTCACAAACGCTATGACAATTACAAAATAGCAGTAGCTTACTAGGTATTGTATAAGTATATATATTTTGTAATAATTGGATATACGCGAAAATGCGCAAATTAATTTTACTAATTTTGTCTAAATAAAAAATCTTATGTGCACGCGCATTTTCCTATTTGTCATAATTGTAAGATTTATATAAACATATACAGTGTCTGTAAATGTTTGTACGCCAATTAAGTTGGTATGCCTACAATTATATCAAGGTGTAGTGGTACCGCGTTTCCCAATGAAAATTTCAACTATGACGTTTTCGGCCATCACAAGTTAGATTGCAAAACGTTTTGACAGAACACGTATTTGTAAATATTAATTACCTGGAAGACCTACAGTATTAACTGAAGGTGTCGTTAAAGATCTTGAGGAACGAATCAATCAAAGCTTTAAGATCACGTAAGTAGGATACAAGAGCTAGAGTATTTAAATTAGCGCAAGTCCTTAATCTATTGTTGTTTTTAGCTATTAGTAGAGCTAGTTGTGCAAAAGCTGTACACAAAAATTTACGTATGCATCCTAATCGAGTTTCGGTTGTGCAACAATTATACCCTCGTGATTATTAACAACTTATAATACTTTTATATACTTCTATATACTTTTAATGGTTAGCACCTTAATAATAATGATTTATTGGACTTAACCTTTTTCACTAACGAAGCATGGTTCTATTTATCTGGTTATGTAAACAGCCAGAATTACTGAACTTGGACAACGGAGAGAAGAGATTTGCATCCATTAAAAGTTGGAATTTGGATTGCAATATCAAGACGGAGAATAATAGCTCCAATATTCTTAAACTATAATGCAGGGAGACACCAAACTGTCCTTTTAACAGAATTTATTAATCAGCTGCATGATGATGAAATCTCAAAGGGCTATTTCCAACAAGACCAAGCCACTTCTCACACTGCACAGACCACCAGATTATTTACAACAATTTTATGCAAATCATATTATAAGCGAAGACCGTGGCCACCAAGGAGTCCAGACTTTACGCCAGCAGTATGCGATGTATTTGAAAGCATGAAACGACGAAAAATGTTAGGTGTACAAGCAAATGGAAAGCATTTTCAACAAATTCTATAAATAAACTTATTAGTGTTCATTTAATAGTAGCGTTTTGAATATGTATCTATAAAAAAGTTTGTACAAATATAGTCTCAGTGTGCTTTACCACTTGCCATTATTTTTATATGATCCTGAACAGTATTATGCCGTGGTTCTATACTAGGGCAATAGATTTCACCACCTGTAGAAAAATAAAATCCAAAGTAGCAACTTACCTAATTGGCGAATACAACGAATTTACAGACACGCTGTATAAATATATTATATAGTGACATTTATTGTTATTTTCCGTCTTTGATTAAAAAAATAATAGTAAAACATATTATTTACATTAGAAATTAAAACTAGAACTTTTCTTTTATCTAATTGTAGCACAACAATACGTGTATGCTAACTATTTATTCGCTTGGATTGTGTATATAATCATCAACTGTCCGTGGCAATGACTACTCAGATTTACTACTATTCACGATTTTCATTGTTATGGCCTCGCATTGCAGCGGTAGAAGATTCACATGAAACTATCGAAATCATAAAAAAATCAACACTGTTGTAATAATTTAAATCCACAATCGTTTATCTCATAATAAATAAACAAAACTGGTACGCATATACTCCTATCATTTAATAGAAAATTAACTTGTTCAACAACTTGCCGCTTAAAGTAGTAATAGCAGTCGTAATCAGAAATGGATGTAAGTACATATACATATCTAGTAGCGCTGTTGACCCACTTTTGAGAGCTAGTAATTCCGGACACCTGTTGAAGAGACCTATAATCGACAAAACTTGTCGGCAAGAAATGCGAAGCGTTTACAGATTTTGAATATGTATTATTTCTAGTAATTTGAATCTACGATTTACAATTGACTAGCGTAGAACTATGTAGGTACTACTGCATATGTATTTATGTCCTACTACAGGATATACATACATACATACAATCTTCAACAAATAATAGCAAGTTCAAAGCTATTAAAAATTAGTCTCAACAATTTGCGCTATAATATTCGGTAATCTCGGATTATCAACCATATTAGTCCAATAATTCCTTCCGTATTTACTTATTATTAGTTAGTTATTTTATTTTGATTATTATCGCTATTATATTACACATTATTATGTCTTATTGCTATGCTTACACACGAACATGATAAGTTAATTATTTATATCTACCTTATTCAATGACATGTGTTCAATGACAGTTGACATTGCCCACACGATCTGTATTCTTGATCGTGTTAGAAATATGTTTGTTCTGGCGGACTTTGGTTATGTCCGGTATCTAGCGGTACAGCCTGCGCTCCTGTCACTATTCCCTTTAAGATAAAACGGACATGGTGACAGGAGCGCAGGGTGTACCGCTAGATACCGGACATAACTAAAGTCCGCGGGTGTACAATGTCAGAAGTGCACGACATCCGTACAGTGATGATTGATTTATAATAACGTTAACGTACATTTACCTTAACTGAATTTTATTCTATTTCTAACTATAGTCTATGGCTGTATCACATCCTGAATTACGTTTTAATCATTTTCTGCGACACAAACGCATTTCATTGTTAAATCTTCTTAAACAATTACGACGTATAAATCCTTGTCCTCAAAATTAAGATTGTTTATAACTTTCTGTTCGTAATGTGCATCATTCCTCTGGAACATCTTCAACAGAGAGCTGTTTTGATTGACAGGCAAAATTTATTTCTACGATATAACTGAAGCAGAATTTCCTTCTGCTGTCCCAATTTTGTAATATCTCTAGTAATCTCCATAATAACATCAATCCAATTTCTTGGATCGCCCTTGCCCCAAGCAGGAACGGTATAGTGTTGAATTAACTATTGATACCTTTCTTGCTTCCCAACTTCAATCACTTTACTGGTTCCTGCAGCCATGCCGCAGCTAACTTTTGATTTTTGAAGAAAGTGGTATTATCTTCATTTATTTCTATTATATTGTCAGAGTTTTTGTATAATTGGAACTCAGTAGCGGTTAAGTCTAAAATATTTGCTTACATAATCTTTGGCCTGTAAATAAAACAGAAAAAATATCTTACCTTTATTCTCTACACTGTCTTCCTATTCAGGATTTTCAAGAATTCCATTGGAGCCCACAGTATAGATTTAACTTTCAGTTTCATTTAAAGTACTATTTCCATTTTCATATAACACATACAAACGGTTTCTACACTATTATTAGAGATAGTCTCTACAAGCTACAATCTTATCTTCTATGTCATGGTTTGCTCTTTCTATGCTGTCTGAGCTCTGTGAATGTCTTGGCTTGCCATGTACCATTTTGAAGTCAGACTTCATATCTTTTAGTTCTTCTATAATGGTTCACAAACTCTCGACCATTATCAGGTTGTAACACAGAAGGTGCACCAAAAATACAAAATATATTTACAAGATGGTATACCACTTCAGCAGCTCTTTTAGTTTTCAATCTACAACGAATTACAAATTTATTTAAATAGTCTTGGTAATTTAAAACGGATTTGTAGTCATCGTCTGGACAAGTTTGAAAATCTATCAGGTCTACTTGAGCCCGAATAAAAACCTCATTGAAAACCATGTGTTTAACAACCAGTCCCTTTTAGGGATGGAATCGTTTTTTAGAAAAGATTAACAGTTTTCTACAAATATTTTTATCATCTCTCTTGTTACATTTGCATATTTTTCTTTCAAATTATGTTAACTTATCCATTCCTCCGTGTCCAGTCTCAATATAAGCTTTTTCAATTATTTCATACAGTTCGGAATTATGAATATAATATTTTACATTATTATTGCCTGATTTACCCAAAGGTAAAATTAATTTACTTATTTCACAAACTTTTAAAACAACATAACTTTTGAGTTTTCCGTAGTCCGTTGATGTTTTCACTTTCACCTTCTAAAGCGTCTTTAATTATTTTGTTAAAGTATTCTTCTGTTGTAATACGATAACTATTTAAACTAGGTTTTAACTCACTCAGTTTTGAATTAAATAATTCCTTAGAATTCATTTTTAATAAGAAAACAAGAATGACACTATGGCAAGGCAAACATGTATCAACAAACATACATAATCTCACGTCTCAATTCATTAGACAACTAACACATGACAGGTCAGTGCTTCTACAATCCTGACATTGTACAAGCGTGTGTAATTTTTGTAATTTAAGTAGGCAATGTCAACCCTGTACAAAAAAACAGGTACAATGTTGACATTTTACCATTTCGAGCTTTTCTGGTAACATACTGTAATGTTACTTGTTGTTGATTTACTGTTGAACAACCAATAATTCGGAATTATTACATATAGTGTTGCTACTACCTACCTAGGTAGGTAGTCAAGATTTGACTAATTAATTAAATTAAAAAAAAATACTTCAGCCACCGACGTGTACAGGGCAATATCAAAAACCCCGATTATAATGTGAAAAATTTTATTCGTCAAAATTATTGTAAAAACGCATCACAAAAACATAATACATAATTACATAGATTTCGGCGCATGAACGATAAATTCCAAGCTGCAATTACAGAAATCATCTTTTAAAATATCAAGTAGTGGAATCGAGAATTCAGCGGCTGGTGAAGTAGAAACCCAAAAGGGAGGGGAGAATTTTTGATAAGTTTAGAAAGTTGACAGACGTAAAGAAGTAATTAAAAACTGATGTAAAGAAAAAGCAATGTAAAAAGGGAATAAAAAGTTTAAAGGTGCCCACTTATAACCACAGAAGACAAAATTTAAAGAGTTAGCTGAAAAGAAACCCGCGGGAAGAACAAGAGGATTTCAAACAACAAGGAGACGGCAAAGGAAACAAACAGACAGCAGAGGGACATCGGATACAGAAAAACACACATCATACAACTAAATTGGGAAATTACAAGATAAGGGAAGAGGGAGGACAGTTTTACTTCCTTATTATAAAAATATTTCACATTATAATTTGGTTATTTCTAAACAGTTAATATTTTTTATTCATCGATACCTAAAGTTAAAAATAAAAGAGGGGCATAACTAGCTTAGTTTGCGTTTGTTAGAACGAGGAAGACGTATACGTTATATTCTACGGCAACATTCTACTGGCGAAAGCATGGCTTGTTACATTTTTATCTTATACATCGATTTTCCATTCCGTTCATCGCAGTTCAGCGATACATTAGATTCCCCTTTACTGAATACAGTATAAAATTATTCGCTAACAGAAACACGTTTTTCGTCATTTAAAGTCTGTAGCACTGTTTCTACGTGGCCAACAATTTCACACAAATCCCGTAAGGGCAACGGTGTTTTGCATTTTTTGATTACGTTGGCTACTGGAATATAATTATCGTGAATAGTTTGTAAATCTGCTGCAGCTGGAGGATTTTGGAAATGCATTTGACTTAGCTTTATTGCAGCTGCTTTTTTAGCGGTCCATTGTAAAATCATCCATCAAAATGTTTAAAATACTAGAGTGATGCTTCCAACTACGCACTAGCATTGGTTGGGGCGGTTTCAGTATGCCAGGACATTTTGAATGAAATAGCTTAATCCGTTTCAGAGACTCAAAAAAATGCCCATAACCGCGGTGGCATCGGTAACCATTATTACCACTTAAGCTGATATATTCTTGCAGTCTTATAATATCCGTACTAGAATAGACACAATGGAGTTTTTTTAGTATCTGTAGTTTCATCCATAGTTAGTCACAGTTTTTCATTCTTTACTGCACTTTTTATATAATTGACCATTTTTTGCGCACTGACAGTAAATGATTACGGAGTATATTTGAACTTGTCAATTTCCACGTACGATTGTATTTCTCAAAACCAACGAAATATTTTCTGTCCGACTCGGGTAGATTACAAGCGCTTAACATAATAGGCACGTAAATCGCATTAACATTCATTATTCGGTTCTGGTCCAGTGTATATTGTTGCAGAACCTTTTCTGGCCAGCTTGCTTGTTAATTCGTATACCCCTGGTATACCCCTATGCACAGACACTCACACCAAAGTAACGGTGTTATGTTTGGCTAGGATTCTTTGGTTTTCCAAGTGAGTTTCGAGGTTATCTGATGAGGTGCTAATGATTTTTAGTAGTTCAGATACGCAAAGGTACTTTCTGAACAACACTTTCAACCATACAAGACGGTGGAAAATTATGCCTTAAAATTAGAAAAAGTATATTCAAATGTGGTCCATTAAATTATCTAATAAATATTGAAATATACAACTATATCGATATTACTTTGTATAAAACGCATTTGGTATTTTTGTTGAAATTATCATGTTTGCTTTTACCTACAGTTATATTAAATGAAATACAGTTTATACCCACATAAAATTTTACTGCAAATATATGTATATCCTATTCAAGTATGACTTAAGGGGACACTCATATTCTCTATAGTCATACTGAATTTCGAAATCAATAATAAAATATTTCTTCTTAGTTATTTATTTAAAACCCTAAGATGCATAATAATTTGATCTTAAGCAATTATTTTTTTATTAAGTTATATATGTACCTATTATACGAAAAAATACTTCTTTGAGTATAAAATATATTTTCTTACTAACTTAATACACTGTTTCAATTCCAAGGGTAAAGGACAATTACAAAATACGCAATTTTTTTACAGTAGGATTGAAAGCGTATACGTTTGACCATGAGCAATCATGCAATGAAATGGCTCACTAACACACTATCTGACGGTTTCTTTTGAAATTGTGGCTAATAGACTTTGTATGCGCATAAAAAGCCGTGGTAATTGAGTTATTGCAAAATTGTGTAACATATTATGACAGCAAATTTTAATTTCTTGCGTTTCTAATTTTCGTAGACATTAGTAGTAGTAGCTAATGTTTAGTTTATTGCCATTAACACATTGATGATTAGAACTATAATTATTACGTGCATAAGCTTAAACTGAAGTTAATGCACGCACTGATGAGGATAGCTTGCAACATAACATATTCTTTCTATGCAAAACTTGTGTACTTACATAATGTCCCAAAGGCCGCATAAATGGCGGAGGAATCGTAAACGAGAATACCTGCATTTTCTTGCTGTTGTGGAAAACGCTATATATTATTTGCTTACATCAGTAAACAATTACGTTTAACTGCAATAAGAATTTTATATAAAGTGGAATAATCAATCTTGCCGGATTAATTAATAGGACACGCCAAAATTAATGTTTAAATCCGCTCTTCTAATAGCCCTAATTTTGCTGGAACACTCACAATTCACGATACTAGTTATTAAACAAACACTTAATAAACTAAAGAAGCATACAATCAATAATAATTTGATTACAACAGTTTGATGCTTGTACCTATGGAGGATCAAATGTTAATTTTTCTAACTTGAGGTGAGGAAGCATGCACACATGCCACGCAACTTGAAATAATGCATATAAAAATAGACTTACAAAAATAAATCAGATACAACTAACAAACATAGCAAGCAGAAGGCTGTGTTGAAATAACTTATTATAAAGAGATATCAATGCACGTGTAGACAGGGAACTTAACGAATACGAATAATAGGAAGCTTCAGAGAAAAACATAGAGAATCTTATTAATGATTAATGCAATAAAATATTAGCATAGGTATACAGGGTTAGTTAAAAATATGGAGACGGCGCTTTATTGTCATGTATACCTATTCATTTTAGAGAATATGTTCAATATATGTACCTAAAAGTTTGTTAGGATATTTTGATCGCGCAGTTTTTTAAATTTGTCACTAGTAAATTTTAAAAGAATTAAAGAAAAATTAAACAAATTAATAACAAAGTAAATTAAAGTAAGTGTTCAAATTGTCGTCCATTAGTAATTTAACAATGACCCAATAGTACAAAACTCCGAACAGAGTTCTGTAAGAAATCCCGGTGAATCCATCTGTGGGGAAAACCGTTGTCCAGGTATTGACGAACATTTACACTATAATGCGGTGGGGCGCCATCTTACTGGAATCAGATACTGTTATTGGGCAGGTGTTCATTGCTTTCATGTGGATAGAGCGTAGCACAAGCAGGTATTATTTCATTTTGCAATAACTGCAAATACAGAGCCGAAGTTAAATTGCCATTGATGAAAAAGGGACCGATAATATGACCGCCTAGAATACCAGCACAAACATTACCCTTTTGGGGGTACTGCATATGGTGCTCCAAAAACCAAGAGGGATTTTCCGATGACCGGTATCTGCAGTTATGTCTGCTTCGTCAGAGAAAAGAATATTGTTGACAAAATTTTCATTGTTTTTGCAAATATTTAACATTTCTTCAGAAAATTGTAATCTCCTATCAAAATCATCTTCGGTTATCTAACTCGTGCACAAGGTGTACCTTATAACGTTTATACTTTTCACTTTTAAAAATGACACAATTGATGACTGTGAAATTCGCCGCTAATTGATTGGTTGATAAATGTGGATCTTCAGATACAGCCAATAAAATTCCAGTTTGTTATCATCACTTTTTGCTGTTCTAGGTCTACCACTTCTTGGCAAATCTTTAACGCTACCCGTTTGTTCAAAGCGTCTTAAAGTTTTACCAACAACGGAATTAGAAATTGGATTTTTATTTGGATGCGTATCATTAAATAAATTACAAACGTCTTGTAAACTTCTGCGTCTATCTCCATAACTCAACATCATAAGTATTTCAATTTGTTCATGTTCACTTAAATTCGCCATTGTTAATACTGTATACTTATATATATATGCTACACACAGACCTTTAAATCCATAGCTTGGTGATGGTTTTCCACTCCTTCCGATTCCTTGCTCTGGTTCTCTAATTAAAGATCCCTTCACTGTGTAGATCCTTTAGCGCTTCCTCATACCACCTCTTCCTTGGCCTACCCTTCTTTCTTGTGTTTCTTGTATCTATGTCCATCATCTTCTTAGCACACCTGTCGCCTGTCGACGTTCTTTCAAGGTGTCCTAACTATCTCAGTGCTGCCGGTTTCACTACCTTGCTAATCTCAGGTTCTCCATATAAATTTGCGACTTCCTGGTTCGTTCTTCTACACCAAACATTGTTCTCTTTCTTCCCCCTGAAGATTCTTTGTAAGATTTTTCTTTCCCTTGTATCGATTTTATTTTCTTCTACTTTACTCAGTATCCAAGTTTCACTACCATATATCACCGTTGGTCTAATCACAGCCTTATATAAATGAATTTTAGCAGCTCTGGAAACATTTTTAGCGCTTAATATGTTATACAGTGCTCCTGCACACTTATTTCCCTTCATCAGCCTTGCCTCTATCTCCTCATTTTCATCAGCAATATCTGTAATAATAGCTCCCAGATAGTTGTCATTTCTAACTTTTTCTATTTCGATAACTTTGCCTTCGTTTAATTCGATGAGTAGACTTTCGTTTCGCTCAATTCTTTCTTTTTGCGGCTTAACTGCCATGTACTTGGATTTTTCTGGATTGGTTTGTAAGTTAACTTTATCCGCCGTCGCTAGAAAATTCCTGCATACTTCTTTTAGTTTTTCTTCAGATCTGGTTATTATTGTCACATCGTCCGCGTATGCCAATACCATGCATGGTACTTTTTGTTTTTAAAGAACCTGTCTTGTTGATACCGCTCTCTCTGATCCCCCATTCTAATACTAAATTAAATATTGTCGTTGATAACGGATCTCCCTGTTTTAATCCTATGTTTGTTTCAAAACTTTCTGACAATTTGTTTCTATACTTGACTTTGTTTTTCGTGTTCTCTGATGTCATTTGTATTAAGTTTATCAGTTTTTTGGATACATTGAGCTCGTTCATTACTCCCCAGATTTATTCTCGTCTTATCGAATCATACGCTTGCCTGAAATCTATAAAGGCTGTAAAAACTGGAAAGTCGTATTCATACCCCATTCGATGTGTCTGTTTCATTGTAAAAATATTATCTATTACTGACCTTCCCAATCTAAAACCACATTGGTATTCTCCGGTCACCCCCTCCGCATGTTCTCTTAATCTTGTTTCTATGATTTTTGCCACTATCTTATACACAGTGTCTAGCAAAGCAATCACTCTATAATTTTTACACTCGTCTTTATTTCCCTTTTTATATATCGGTAGTAGCACCGCAGTTTGCCAGTCTGTAGGCATCGTATCTTGTTCCCATATTTGTTGTATTAGCTGGTGTATCTTCTGTGTGGGCAACTCTCCTCCATATTTTATTAATTCTGCTTTTACTTCATTTTCTCCATGGCTTTTACTATTTTTGAGCTTTTTTATTATTCCCGATACTTCTTCTAGTGTTGGTGGCTGTATTTCTTCTTCGGTTTGGTTTCTGCAAATGACTTGAGCTCTATATGCTTCTTGTGCTTCCCTATTGTCATCTCTCTGCAACATTTCGCGAAAATATACTCTCCATCTGTCTAGAATATCTATTTCATTTGTTATCATGTTGCCTTCTCTGTCTTTAATAAAGGACGTGCTATGCCGTACTTCAGTTTTATTTTTCTTCACTTCCTGACAGAAATTTTTTAAGTCTTTGTTTTGGAATTTTGTTCTATTTGCTTTATTCTGTTTTCGATGTATTTTCGTTTTTTTGTTCTACATAATTTTTTCATTTTCCTTCTCTGTTCTTCAAACTTCCTCTTATCTTCGAATTTGTTCGTGTGTAACATTTTGAGTTTACTTTCTCGTCTTTCTATCATTTCGATTCTGCATTCCTCATCGAACCATTCCACTTTTTGATTTTCTTTTCGCTGTGGTATTGTTTTCTCTGCAGCTTCCGTCATAGCATCTTCTATTTGTTTCCATCTACTGTGCATATTTGCTTGGTTTGCTTGGGCCAGTATTTTTTCTACTTCTTTTTCATATTTTTCATTAATCTGTGCTTCTTGTAATCTGTTCAACTTTATTTGATGGTATTTTCTGGTGTCACTTTTTCTTTTTTTATTCTGTGATTGTTTAAAAGTGGCTATGACTAAAAAGTGGTCAGCTCCTTGGTAGCTTCGTACATCTATAACATTTTTCGTGTGTTGCTTCTGTATTAACATATGATCTATTTGATTCGCATATTTTTTATTCGGTGCTAACCACGTTCCCTGATGAATCTCTTTGTGTTAAAATTTAGTACTGATAACGGTTAAACCAAATTCTGCTGCAAAACTTATTATCCGTCTGCCGTTGTCGTTGCTAATATCGTGTTTGCTATGTTTCTCAATTATTGGTATGTAGATGTCTTCTTTACCGACTTTTGCGTTACAATCACCTACAACTAGCTGTATGTCTTAACGTGGCATTTTATTAAACGCTTGTTCTATTTCTTTTTAGAATCTGTCTTTGTCTTCGTCGGTTATGTCCTCACTGGGTGCATGTACCTATATTTAAGCTCAGCTTTTCACTTGCCGTTGTAATTTGTATATAGCAAATACGCTCCGAAATAGCTGTGAAATTCTTGATTGTATTTTCAAACTCCTTTCTAACCATAAAACCCACTCCAAGCATTCTTGTGTTCCCTCCGCTGTTAAGAAACATTTAATTTTCAATTTCGTTTACAAACTCTTCTGTCTGTTTTGTTCCCTGTATTGCAAGCATGTGAACATTATATCTATCCATCTCATGTGGCAGGTGTTTCAAAGCCCCTTCCGTATATGTACTCCCTACATTCCATGTAGCGATCCTTATTCTTCCGTTGTTCCTCATATTACCTTAATTTTCTTGCTTTCTTTACCTATTTTTTGTCCATAATCATAGCCGTTTTCATTGCCTTGTCCTTCTGTCTTTGCTCCTTATTTAGTTTTTTTGGTTCCGTCCTACCAGTCTAAGCTTTCCATTTTGGCAGTCCCATTTCCATTCTGTATTATTCACCGTTAGTTTACCCTATTTTCACTGCATTCCCTTTATTTTTTTCTTCCTTTGCTTTAGTTCTAATTATCTGTTGAATTTCCCGTTGTCGTTTTGATAGATCGTCATTAATGTAAACATTTATTACCTACATATATTTCTTAGTTTATTTTTCGTGTTCTTCTTTTAACTGTTTTATTTCCGTTCTATACAACTGCTGCTCTTCCCTAATAAATCTTAAATCTTCTCTTACATCCTGCTTCAGTTCCAATATCATTTCCAAGATTTTCTCTAGTTTGTCTTCGGAGCTTTGTCTCCTGTCCGGCATTTTTCTAATTTTTATGTCGTATTTATATGGTATATTATAATAATTCCAAATGCTTTATTGAACTGTTACAGAAAAGGATTGAAAGTCCCTTCACTTTTGCTACGTATGTAAGTTACTAGTACAATTATCATTCTCATAGTAAATGTACAGTACTTATAAATAAACTCGCTTGCATGTTTTTTATTCACGGAACTAGGTCTATTGCAAGTGATTACGATCGTAGTTCCGTTAGCTAATACAATTACAATTATTATTTAATATTCATAGATAACTGTGGTAGCCAATAAGTATTGTTTTTCGAAAGTAGCATAAATTATTACAGCTTACAATTATTAATACACTGCTATTTATACATAGTCTGATAATATGTATCAATATACATACACTCCATGCAAAAACAATACATAGATTATACAGTGCTTTCGAATTGTAACGAATAAAATCATTATTTCTGAAATTGAGAGTTTTCGAAAATATCCTCGAACACGTCGATTTTGTTTTAAACAAAGGCACTTTTCGACATACGACCCATATTTGTGGGGTAGTCGTCATTCGAGATATGACGTCATTGATAGTTTTTTTAAATGGCAACACCCAATTTTGACCATGCCAATTGAAGGAGCGTGTCATTCTACGTACACATTGTTAAAAATATGATTATAATAGCGTATGTAGGTTTGATAAAAAGTTTTAAAAAACATTATTTATTATTATTATTTATTTTTCTAAAATTAATGATAATTATTAAAGTAAATGTTGAAATTGTTCACCGTTGGCTAGCTGACAGTAACCAAGACGATTAATAAATTCTTGTTGAACATGGTCAATAGCTTCAGGATGTATAGGTATGATGTATTTCCTGACAAATTCTTTTTTTTAATTCTTCTAAATTCGCCGGTCTACTAACGTATACTTTGCTTTTTAAGTACCCCCACACGAAGTAATCTAGGGATGTCAAATCTGGGGATCGGACTAACCACTCAATCGGCCCTCTTCTCCCTATCCAATTATTCGGGAAAATTTCATCTAAATAAGCACGAACAGGTGCTGCATAATGGGGAGGTGCAGAATCATGAAAATGTCATTTCTCGGAAGATCACGTTCCTAATTTAGATATAAATTTATTAGTTCGGGAATAAGGTCGGCTCGCAGAAACTCCAAATATCTTCCACCAATTAGGTTCACGTTAAAAAAATAAAGCTCAAAATTCTTCCGTCGACTATGCCGCACCACACATTCACTTTCTGAGGATGTTGAGTGCGATACTCTAGCATCCATCGGGGATTCTCGGTAGCCCAATAAAGACAGTTTTCCTTATTGACATGGGCGTTCAAAGCAAACGTAGCCTCGCCAGAAAAGAAGTACGTTTCTTACGAAATTATTATCATTAGTGCATAGCTCTTGCATTTGCTCGCAGAATTGAATTCGCCGATCAAAGTCGTCTTCAGATAGCTCATGAACAAGACATACCTTATAAGGATGATACTTTGCTTTTTTCACAGTTTTGTGAACTGTTGACGCTGCCATATTGAAATCAGAAGCCACTTGGTTAAGTGTTGAGTAATGAGTTTCGTGTATTGACAGAACGTTTAGTTGATCTTCTTCTGATTTTGAAGGTCGACCAGATTTACGTAAATCACGAACATGTCCAAAGTTAGGGAATTTAGACTCAATATTGCTTACTATTCTTTGGCTGCTTGGACGCCCACCAGGATGAGTTTCATTGAACAATTCAACTACTTCTTGTTGGCTGCGCATCCTGTGTCCAAATCCGATCATTCAAAGAATTTCAATACGTTCTCGTTCAGTAAATTTCACCATTTTAAATAAAATGTCACTAGGTACTCCATAACCAGTTTAAAAATACCGCTTTTGCCAAATGAAAGATAAGAAATCGACAACAAATACAAAAAAACCAAAACAAAGTACGATTTCAAGATTTTATCTGACAGTAATAAAAAACAATCTCGGTCGCTAAGAGAAACTGTCACACAAGCATAGTTTCTGACGATGTGTACGTAGAATGACGTGCTCTTTCAATTGGCATTGTCAAAATTGGATGTTGCCGTTTAAACAAATTATCAATGACGTCATATCTCGAATGACGATTACGTCACAAATCTGAGTCGCATTTCGAAAAGTGACTTTGTTTAAAACATAATGGACATCTCAGAGAATTTTTTAAAAAAAGTCTCAATTTCAGAAATAATGAATTTATTCTTTACTATTCGAAAGCACTGTATATGTATCTATAGTATTCTATATAATTCTATATAAACTATACCTACTGAAAATTTAAACGAAAGAAACTTTTTAAAAATATTAACCGTGATGATTTTATGACATTTATGTATGATAATTTTGATTGTTTTTACAGCGCAATTTGTATGTGTCAATATTAATACCAGAAGCACCGTAAAATCATGTTTTAACAAAATGTAGAAGCATACCTACTTACATATTACATGGCATTTACATGATAAATTTACTTTGTAAAAATAATAGATGTATGTATACAGTTTTTGGCTGTTGTGATATGACGTAGATACTAGAGATCGCGATGATGAGGATAAAGTAAACAATATTAAGCAATAAAGTACTAATAATTTTTTCATGACAGTAGTAGAATCGCATATAGCAAAGATAACTTGCATGAGTATGTTCAGACAAAACATTGGCTTTATTTACTAAAAAAACATTTTGTAAAATTTTAGTAAAGCTATCCATAAGCAGAATGAAGAGAAAATATTTTAGGAGATATCTTTGGCACAAAATCCTGAATATAGGCATAAACAATGTTAGAAGAGATGCAGCAGCCTTGTACATCAACGTCGAAAGATGACAAAATAATAAACACGAAAAATGGGTACAATAGGCGCTCATGGTATATTGTTGGAATCACCCTGCTAACGAGAGTACAATGAAACCAGGTCAAGCGTTGGCTTCGGATAACGTGATTTTGATTTTAACCAAAAAATCTCGCGAATCCGAACAGTTCAATCAGTCTCAGTCATAAAAAGTATTCTTTCATTAAAAAAGATTGCATTGTCTACACCCGACCGACTACGATTCGAAACCGAACAGTCAGTCATTCTTCAGTCGCCGGAACGAGAAATGTTATATTCTTCCCGACGATATTTTTAAAAATCTCGGACGGATATCGCCTGTATTGGTTTAGGTGCTGCTAGCCTTTCCTTAGGTGTTACTTTTCTCCAATGAGTATTTTGCTTTTGTAAATAGATCGAGAGTTTACTCAACAGTATGTTGAAACAACACTCAGACATTCTGAAATATTGATAAAACTTTATGCCATCCGCAATTAATTCCTTATATAATGTGACAAACTCTCATTCTCTTTCTCTTTTTCTCCATGCCTCATGCACCCATTTTCGTTTCTTTGTTCTCTGTTCCTCCTCCTCTCCGTCTAAAACTACAGCAACTGCAGCTAATTCTTCGTCTGCCAACTTCGTTATTTTTCAAGCAATGATGATTACTAACTGATGCTGAAGTATTTGGGTGTGTATGAACTGACATGACCGAACAGTCATAGACATTTTTATGACGGTACTATTCTGGACGGAGACGTAACTGTCTCGCGACGGATGTGTGTGAATCGAGCTTTAGATGACACCAATTTGATCGTTACGGACTCTACACGTGAGGAACTTTTTTCAAAATTAGCGACGATCTCTCGCTGAATTGATTACATCATTTTCTCATAATCTTAAACTATAAGAGAACGACATTACTAATTTTTGAAAAAAAAAGGCAGTAATAGCTTAGTGACGGAGAATATAGAACTTTATACTATTGGTTTAACTGCCTCTGAACTATCAGCCTCGTCCGTGATAATGTCGTACCTATACGTCCAACTCCACCATCTTTGTATAATTAATACAAAGAAAGCAACAATTTCAATACAAAACTACCTGTTACGCCAGTGAATTTGCTTACTTCACAATCTAGATTGTTTCTTCGTCATTCAGACGCCTCACTAGAAAAGAAATTCTAACGCTTGGTTTCTAGAAGCATAAAGGTAAGTTAGGAATTGATAATGATTCAATAACCCGAAAAAGTCGTTTTTTCAAGAGATAACTTTTCAATTCCATAAAAAACATCGAAACCCATAGAAACAGTTTCTAGAAACCTAGTACTAGTCAGTTATATTTAATACGCACACTACGTAATAACTATTATTGTAACAGTTACAGGGGAAAGTAAATAAAAATGCTAATTTCATACGTCATATTTAGAAAAAGATAGACAGATAGTTCTGTGCGATAAATAAAGCAACTGAAAACTATAAACAGACAGTCGATTTCTCACGCAATGGAGATAACACGAGCAGAACATTTGATACACGAAAACTGGCAACTAAGAACATACACAGTAAGATAAGAAATTAATTGCTAAGAACATACTTTCGTTTAAATATGTGTAATACACTATTATATTAAATGTAGTGCCTGCGCCTATTTAAGATAAACTCCTTTCCCCTGCAGAATGTATCTTTACAGTTTGCATTACGCATGAATTGCTACAATAATTATAATACAATTGAGACAATTAATATGATGGAAAAAACAAATATGTAAAATATGTATCTTAAATTCGAACCGGTGATTAATGATGACTTAAGGTACATATTTAGCAACGCTAGTTGTTGTTATGCATAATAAAGCAGTTTCCAATACATACGTGTACAGGTCAGCATATGCGCTGTGAATTTGTGTAATTTTTAGCATACGAAAATAACAAATAAGCTTTCTAAAACACTATAACATAAGCGCCAAGCAGAACGTACACTCATGGAAAATAAAGATTCGACAGTTTCCATATAGGTAACAACTTATGTTGCTGATACTTTTTCCAGAACTGGAAAAAAGTATCAGCAACATAAGATAAGTACACAAAGGTCATAAAAATACATACATACATATATAGGTAACAACGTGCTGAACGTGTCCAATCTTTACTTTCCATGAGTGTACCTTGCGCTACGCAATATTGCTGTGATTCTGCTAACAACCTACTGAAAATAGTTGTGTGTCGCTTGATGCATTGTTGTACTTGTTGAGTACGACGTTATTATGTATACGATAACATTTTCAAAAATTGAAGATTACTTCGTATAATTAGGCTAGATTGGCATGATCTATCTAGTAGAATCCAAACTGATGTTAAAATCAGTGCAATGGTCACAAACGTTTCTAGACCAAATGTACCCGCGCTTCGTTCTGAGCAACGTAATAATATATCGGATGTTGTACAAAAGCTATTGCCTGAGTTGTAGCCGAAACTAGTAATTATGTGACAGCAGAACTTATCTTTTCACCTACTGGGTATGTTTTAAACAAAACAAAAGTTAAGGCAAATATATAATAATAATAATAATAATATAATATTTTATTAGACATTCAAAATTACAAAAAAAAATTACAACGTTTTGTATTTTTCCAGCAAATAAAAATTTTAAAATTTAAACAAAATATAGGGGGTGGGGATTGTTTCTTGAAAACAAGAACTATGACATGCAAACTTTTGTCGCTATCTTTTAGTACTCATAAAACAGTTATGTATTTGTCTTAACTTTTTTTTGATATGTCTTATAGTTTTGGAGATATTAAAGCAAATAGCGAAAGGAGCGTTGGCTCTTGTCCGCCCCCGCCCCGAAAAACGGGCGATTTAGCATCTATAAAAGTTTCCGTTGTTCTTACACTGCATCAGTCTACAAACCCACCAAATTTCATTTAAATCGGTCACCACCACTTGCCTGCGTTTCCTTGTTAGTGTCATCTATAAATTCTGCTGATCAGAGATACACTGTGCCAAACTTACTTTACTATATGCCAAGAATTAAACAACAACAAATCTTGCATTACGGAGACTAATTGTATCTTATGAAATGACACTGTAAGGAAATGGTCCGCAGTGCATATACTCGTATAGCATAACAGCATAGAGGTATATTTTAGAGAGTTGATGTAAATTAATCCAAACATTTATGTTAATTATTCTATTTTTCATTAATCATCGTCAGAAACATAAAAGTCAACATGACATTATTACGGGTTTAACATTAGGCTACATATTATTATACTCTATTATATTATACGTGTGGTATTGTTTCAAGTTAACTGAACACATTTTCTTTTATTTTGTACGTTAAAGGGTTTTTTACGTCAGCACTATCGAATCATCCTAGTAGTAGATAACAGATTTTACTGAGCAACTAGAAATATTTGACCGGTTAACGAACGACATATGGGGCAAACGAAAATAAAAGTGACTGGTTTCAGCACAAATATCTTAATAACCAAGAAAAGTATCTAGAAATGTAATGGTACTGAAATATTTTAGTTATTGGCAAAATAATTATAATATAATTATTATTATTAATTATATTAAAGTACGCACATATAAAATAAATTTATTTAGTTACCTATGTATACTAAAACTAGATGCGATTAAAAAAAATAACAATATTTAGTTCCAATATGAAGTTGATAAAAAAATGCAATCAAAATAGTGTCGTAGAATGTGTTAGTTTTGTTGAGATTTCTACAATAATCACAAAAGTCAAAAACACGTAACCATTTTCGTAAGTTCAGTAGTGAGTCTTGAATTTGTAACAACTTGGCTAGCATTATAATCTTATTTATGTGTAAAATAGTAACAAAACTTTAACTCTAAACAAGCTAATACAATGGATTGCTACACACTTATTCAACACAAATATTTAGTCAGTTTTTATTCGATAAGTAAATATTATATTAATGCGCACACTCCTTTAACATTGAAATGGATTTAGGAAGTTTACGTCTACTTCACAAAATAAATTGATTCTAATTTCAAAAATATAATTATTTACAAAGGATAAATATAAATAGTTTTAGGTTGCCGTTAAATAAGAATTCTTGTTCACAAAAAAAATTATATTACAAAGGATTAACATTATATAATGAAATATCTAGGAGGCAAAACAGGCGAGTAGTATAAGTCAGTTTAAGAAATACTGTAGTTTGTATGTTCAAAGTATAACCAAACAGAAGATCCTAATATAATGGGGTTCGCAGCCAAGGTTGTGGATTCTCAAAGAGAAATAAGACTCATTTATCTTATCCTTAAGCTTTCGAATTTTATTAAATTCTTCATCAGAAGATAGCTACAAAGTAATATTTGAGCAATAGGAAACAAAAATAGTGAATAAAAAAAACTTACGAGTAAGAGTCGGCACCATCCGTTGATACAAATAATCAGCAGAAAACATTAAAACACATGAGTCAAAGAGACCATGTAATTACATAGTTTACATGGTCTGTTTGACTTACGAGTAAGAGTCGGCACCAGCCGTTGATACAAATAATCAGCAGTAAACATTAAAACACATGAGTCAAACAGACCATGGTTTAGGAAAATAGAAATAGGATAAAATTCCATTCTTCACCACAAGCATAAGCTCATATTTTACTTTAAATATTGTGGCAGTAATACAAAACAAAAAATTTCGTAACTTACCTTAGCATATTCGTTCTGCTCAAATCTACATATATCGGGAAATACTCCTTTTTGACTAACACGACCACATTTCATCAGTCAAAACCACAACGGAGTCGGTACGAGGCTACTTTCTACATATATATCTTTGACCAAAGAACGAACGTGAAACATAATCAAAAACTTTTGGCAGACCATAAAAAGCAAATGTTGATTGTTTCACAGTAACAGTAGATCCGTGCTTTTTATTTTTCAATTATTATTTTATAAAAATTAATCCCACTACTAATCCCCCACAAGGCAAAGATTATTTTAATTAGCTTAGCAGAACGACTTTACCTTTTCACATTTATCTTAATTCAACTTCTAAGTGCAGTAATCATTAAATGGACATAAGCATGATATCAAATGTTGACATCTGGTAACCACTATCATTTCTTTATTGATAGTACAACATGTCCATACATCAATAGTAATTACAGTTAAATAACCTTTTTTACTTAAGAATAGACGTTCCTTAGTGATAACATTCTTAGAACGAACCACTGTGTTGTGATATAAGTACACACATACATTTATGCGCATATATGTAAATGTACTTAAATTTATCCGCCATGAGTATACTATCTAGAAATGTCAGCCGAAACAAACAAGCATATCGAAGTATACAAGTCTGTACATATACCATTTTGATAACTACAATGTTCAAAGTATATTTCATGTATGTTTCTTTATAATTAAGTGATTATATTTAGGGCAACCTAATTTCTAAACATTACAAATTCTTTCTAATACTCATCAACCACATTATTACAATCATTAGTTTTCATTAACAAATTGTTCTTTTATATACAAAATGAATATATTATCAATTATTTAACATTTATTAACAATTAGGAATGTCATAGTTACAATAACCATACCAGAGCAAAATGACTAATTATTTTTGACACACGCGCGCACGGGACAAGTTGCAAATATTTTAATGATTAGCTGAAAAAATAGCGAGGGCTGGCTGCCTGCTAAATCAAAAAAAAGTGAAACTTAATGTAGTTTAATATTCATTAATACAGAAATTAATTTTGTGCCTTCTGGTCTTGCATAGTTTTCATAGGTATTGCAAACAGATACAAAATAAGATACCTGAAATACTTTTGTTTAATTGTTGAGCTGTCCATTAGTAATTCGTTAAAATAAAAAGACAGTTTAGAAATCGACTGCCACTTATCTATAAAGACTACATCGAAATCATTAAATAACTATATGTGACCTGGACTTTGGAAAGGTACCTATGGTCGGAAAAATCAATTTTTGTTTTTTGATCGAAATTTATAGAAAATTGAATGTATTTTTCAATGGAACAAACCGCAGACTCCTCAGTTTGAAACTTTTGCTGGAAATCATCCTTAAAGTTCAACATTAATTATAAAAATCCGTTCAACGTTCACAAAATTATCTAATTAAGGGAAATTACTTGAATAAATTACAAAAAAAAAATATTGTAAAAAGCACCACTGTATAGTGGAAGTCTAAAAAGAGGTGGAGAGCCACAAGTAAGACAAAAAAAAGAAGAGGTAGAAGCACAAATACACACGCGACACACCCACAAGACTTATCTACTACTACTCTATAACAGCCGCTTACTCGCAAAATTAATTTCAAACGATAGGTACCTTTCCGTAGTCCAGATCACATATAACAGTTTATTATGCAATTACTCAGGTATGTAATCAATGTAGAAAATGAAAATAACCGAACAAGTTTTTGTTATTTCAGTTTCACGAAAACTCTTAGGTATTGATGTATCTTCTAAGTTACCCACAACACAGAATTTGATGTCAATAACTAGTATCCTATGGAATACCGTTTTCATTTTGGCTAGTGACAATTCTTACAACTAATACAAATTCAATATACTGCGCATTAATTAATTTAGTTTCTGAATGTAAAATTGGAAATACAAAGTTATCCATATTTTGTTAGTGACAATATTCCAGAACAAATATTTAAAATAGCTGGAATTCTGGCAATTAGAGTGCTAAGTAAAGGCCAAAAATATATAGAGCCAAACAAAGTGTGCAATTGCTTGTCTTGTATTACTACAAATATAACTTGTAGCGAAGAAAAAATTGTAAATGGAAAGTTCATAGCCATAAGAAAACCTTCCATATGTTCTAAAGCTCCTTCAGCTAACTCAAATTATATCATATTTATAAAGTAATGATAAAGCATAATTCAATACAATATCATACACTTAATCAAGCCCTCGTATATAAGTAATTGACCCTGGTAACTCAATTCAAATACTTATACATATTTATACCTAGCATTTTCTTACTTGCTTATTTATAATTACAAATGTTGAATATAAATTAACGCTTACGCAACGTTCTTAACTCGTTCTTGCAAAATCATTTTTTAACCCAAATAAAATGTCTAAACCATGTACAAATCAGTCTTTCACATCAAGCGCGTTTTTGCATTCAATTTTTATAAACGAGCTGAATAAAAATTATTGTACTTAATTATTATGTAATACACACGAATAGGTCTACATCTACTATGTACATACATATTCCACAAGCACGTAACTCATTTTTATTCTTCTAAAGTAACATCTCGATGGCCACATCAAATATATGTATGTACACAAATGTATGTATGTATATGTATACGTATGTAGCTATCTTCATCCAGTGAGTCTCTGCTTATTATAACTACATGCCAATAGGAACAGTTACATGCAATAAGAATACTTCATTTGAGATAATGTTAAAATCGTGCATTGCTTCTATAATTACTACAACTTGACCAAAAGAATACCCAGACCAGGACTGTTTCCACATAGTTAAGTTAGTGATATTATAGAAATTAACAGAAAAATGCAATATTTTTAATGACTTTCATTTATGGTGAGGTTAAACAACTAAGACCTTAACAACAACACAATATTACACCTAATTTAATTCTTTAGTACTTACAAAAAAATTTAGTATATACATAAAGAAGTACACTCACCTGAAAGAAGTTGTAGGACGATTTACATAGCAATTATATGTAAATCGTTCTACAACTTCTTTCAGGTGAGTGTACCTACATAAGTATCTGTGGGAAACAGAAAAAAGAGCAAATTAGGAATAAGACCTAGGTCGAGCATATCAGCTACCGATGCAGAAGAGACACCAGAAAAACGAACTGGAAAGGACGAGATTCAATGATTTCTTTCAAATTTAGTATATGCAGGACAGAAAAGAACAGAAAGAGGAGGTTGCCCAGTTAAAAGAAGAAGATCGAAATATTGGTACAAGAATGCAAGAAGAGTTTAGAAATGAAATGCAGAGGCAGAGATAATGACCGCTGTGATAGAAGGTAAGAATGAAAGAATTGATTGTTGTGAAAACAAAAAAACAAAAAAATGGTTGAACAAGCAAACATAGGAGAAGAGGGTTGCAAGAACAACCTTCAACAATTAGAGGGAAGGCAAATACCGAACGAACATCGATTAGAAACGGTTAAGGAAGAAATTAGCAAGGTGCGGATAGTAAGGGTAGAACTCACAATTAACAGCAGCTTTGCAAAGTGTACCGAAATGTTGGAATGATTAGAAATTGAACATGATAAAATATTTATAAAATCTTAGGTAAGTACGTGGAAATTTATATGAATAGTGATTTGATAGGGTGAAAGTGACGGATATTGTTAAAAATACGTTAAAGGGGGAGGTAGAGATTTATTATAGTGTAGTTGAGGGAAAGATAAGTAATTTTGTGGAATTTGAACAGTTAATTATGAAGCAGTATTGGTCTGTAATACAGCAGGACAGGATACGAGTGAGAGTGTGCAATGGTAGATACGTATGATGGAAAATATTATGAAAGCAACAAAAACGAAAGCGCTGATAAATATCTATCGAAACACTATAAAAATTACAGGGTGTTCCATTTAAATTTAGCAAGAAAATTAAGGATCCATTCCCCAAGGATACAGCAAAAATAGAAGACGTAGTCAAACCTTGTAATGGTGCGAAAAGGGTCGTATCTCTATTTTCATACCGGAACGAACTCTCTCAATACTCTTTAATTAAAACGTAAGAGAGGTCATAACTTTTAAATATTCGGAGTAGACCAGAGAAATCCCATATGAGAAACCTTGCAAAAGTAAGCTGATTTTAATAATGCAAGAAAATGTATAGCGTTCCATTTAGAAAATAAATAAGTTCGGTCTGGCATGGCGTTATTAAAAACTCTGTATATGTACAACTAATTTTAAGATATGAAGCTTACGAATACCTATACACCTTTTCTCAATAATTTTTTTCAATAACTTTTATGATGTAGGATATATCGACCTTCCACGCGCTAGTGCCCTGTATAAGGGTGTATTTGAAATAAAAGGAAAGACTATGCAAAATGGAAAGATACTATTTTATTAAACTTAGATCCAAAATATTTTGCGCAAATTCCTTCCCAGAGGCGAGAAAAAAAATTACTAAAGTTTTATAAAATATTCGTAGCGCCACTGTTTTAACAAATATATCTAGACGATATTTAACATGTGTGCAACGCACAATCAGAGTCCGTCTCTGTTGTTGAATCTATGTAGATGTTGCAGACATGGAACCAACAATTCTTTAATAAAAAGGAAAATAATACAACTACGATTACAAAAATTGCAACTAAGAAACTATCTTTATTTCACAACAACAGTTTTGACTTATTACAGTTTATGATGATTTTCAATCGTTGTTTAAAGTAATTCCGTAGATTGGATACATTTAAAATAAAAGTTCATTTATTAATTAGTCTCCGATAGTATTTCATACGTAATCACAATGATATTATTGACCTCTTCAGTCAAAGCTGTTTTAAAAAACTGACACATCAGCGTTATTTCGTAGTTTTTATGACATCGACAGCTAGTTTCGCGATGCCTTGCGTTACTTTTGATCGAGACGTGATCATCATATTACAATTTATAAGAGAGATTTTAATGTTGGCATTCGCGTCGTAATTGAACATAAAAATTTTGGATTTATATTCTACATAATTGTATCTTATCATTCTTAATATTTTTTACTTTTATTTCAAATACACCCTGTATATGGCACTTATCCTCTGATTTTCAGATACTTTTCCACTTTTATGTCATTAATGCAGCTAAGGAGACTTGCGGTGTAAATATAGTAAATAAGAACAAGAAAAGAGCAGTGTGGTGGGAGGCTGAAATAGAAATAAAGGTAAGCATTAAAAAAACTTGGAACGATTATATAGTTAATAAAATAAAGAAAATTGTGCTAGCAGCAAAAAATCTTGGAAAGAATTCGGAGTAGGAAGGAAAACCAGAAACTGTTCTATACAATGTTGAAAACTATGAGAGAAGCAAATCTACAAAAAATAAAGACAATAAAAGGCAAAGAAGGAGTAATACTGACGAAGACAGAAGATGGAAGGAATATTGCCAGGAATTATTTAGTGATTACAAAACATCAAAGCGAAAAAGGAAACGATAAACGAAAATCGAAAGGAAATTAGAGAGGCAGCTAATGAGAACATAACAGAAGAAGTATTGAACATTGCACTAAAAAAAAATAAAAAATGGCAAGTCATTGGGACATGACAGGATTACCGGAGAAATGATCGAGAAAAGGGAGAGAATTCCTGTTAAAACTGTATAACAAAATGTAGAAGGATGAATAAATACCAAAAGATTGGGAAATAGGACAGATAGATCTATAAAAAGGGTGACAAGAGAATCTGTGACAATTATACGGGTATAACCCTACTTAGCACACCACTGAAGCTGTATGAAGAAGTACTAGAAATTAAATATGTACTACTAATTAAGACCGAAAATCGAAAACATAATAGCAGTCTCATAGCGGATTCCAAAAAGGAAGGGGGGTGCAAGATCATATCTTCACAATTAAACAAATTATGGAAATAACCGTGAAATACAATAGAAAAGCCTATCTAGCCTTTGTTGACCGTGACAACGTCTCGCGAAATAGTGTATAGGAGAGTTTGATAAAAAGAGGTGTTAAACAGAAACTAATAGGAGCTAGGAGCAACTAAAAAGCCTCTACAACAACACCAATACATACCAATACATAATCAGTAACAACTGTAGGTCGGAAGAATTTAATACGAGAGATGGAATGAAACAGGGACGAGTAATGAGCCCAGTATTGTTTACAGTGGACGATATTATTAGGCAATATCAAAATAATGTATATAAGCTGCAAGTAAGATACAGACACATGCAACCTGTACTTTATCCGAGTGTGCGTTTGCCGACGACGTTATAATTATGACGGGAACTGAACAACAACTGCAGAAAAACCTAACGATGTGGAATGAAGTGCTAATACAATATGAAATGAAAATAAATACCGATAAAACCAAAGTGTGGCAAAGGAACAACAAAGCACCAATATACAACGGGAAAGGGAGACGGCTAGAACAAGTGCACCAATACAATTACCTAGGAGATATTATGGATGAATTAGGAAAACAGGAAACAGACATACTACAGCAAAGAGAGAAAAGTAATAGATTATACTACGCTATGAACAATGGATTTATAGGCAAAAGGAAGATGTCAGCTAAAACAAAAATAACTGTATACAAAACTATCTACAAGCCCACCCTAACGTACGGATGTGAGACCTGGAAATAGAATGAAATCGCGATTAGTAGCCATGGAATTGAAATACCTAGGAAAAGTAAAAGAAATTACACTCAGAAATCGTGTGAAAAGCAACCAAATACGGGAAGAACTAGGCGTGAGACGTTTAGTAGAATTTATAGAAACAAGACAACTAGCCTGGTGAGGACATTTGTGCAGATTACATCCAGAGAAAATGCTAAAGCCAGTGTGGGAAGCGAAACCAATAGGTAAGCGAAGAAGAGGACGACCACAGAAAGAGTGGGACAGAGTGGTAGGCAATATATTGCAAGGGAAAGAATAGACATGGAGTGCAACACAGAGAAGAACAAAAGATAAGAGAATATGGTGGGAATTTGTTCATTCTGGTGAATTTTAATGTTAGTTTTTAGTATTTAAAAGTGTTTTTGCTTCAGAGTAACTTTTTCTTACCCTACACCTAAACGGTAGAAGGGTGTTTGATTTTATATATATATTATTAATGATTTTATATACAGGGTGTTTCATCGGTAAAGGGACGGTCTTCTGTGTCTAAACGGTAAAATTTTTATAAAAACTTTTAAACCAATATTGTGCAGATCAATAGTGGCTACAATCTAAAAATATTTTTTAGTATATAGGTACTTGCGGTGTCCCAAAAAAGTGTGACACATCAAAGTTATGTTTTTTCTTATGGAACACCATATATTTAGCAGCAATTTTGAATTCTATGCAAAAAATAAGACCAACTTTGATAAAGGTTCC
>SMLS01068510.1:0-11275 GCA_004785975.1 Popillia japonica
TGATATAGATTTATATTAGACTAACAACCTTGTCTAACAAATACAATAAAAAACATCTAACAGTTAATTCAGCTTAGATTAATTGACGGCCCTTTTAAATAGATATCCCAACAGGTATTGTAATGCAGTATGTAAGTATGCATGCATGTTGTACGCTGTCTACGGAATTTACACCTGACAATAGCTGATTCCCCGCCGAACGCCCACCTGGATAATGAAATAATCCGCCACTCCTTGCACAGATAGAGATGTAATGGCCCTAAATACCAGACAATGCTCTTCCATCCAGCACAAACGGCCACGCCATATTTAAACCGTAATTAATGATGGGCTAGTTATACGGGAATGAGGAATGTATGTACTTACATACGTAGTATGAACGACCAAGGACCGTGTGCTGGCTGCTAATTAAGGAGATAATGCCTTAGAAATCTACACGACCGTATACATAATATTGTATAACCATAACTTAGTATATTAATTAGAATATAGTGCCTGACAGAAGGGGTTCCAGTGTTTTGTATTGTTCATGCTCAATATTTAGAAGAACGTATGATATCGACCCATGCAACAAAGACTATAGTAACTACATTTAAATTGAACTGAGATATCAGCATCTAAAGTTTTTCTACCTAATAATCGCATTATATGGGTGAGAAATATCTTTTGGATTGCTTTAATTCTCTTATAGAGGAGGTTATCACTGATCTAAAGGTATAAAAATAACAAAAGAATAATTTTTTCTGTTATTTTTTGTAGACTTGCTATAATTTTAGTTGGATCAATTGAAGAAACAACACACTTACTTTAGCGTACTAGTACATTCGTTAAGAAGGAACAATATTTTTTAAACAGTATTAAAGCAAAAAAAGGAATTAATCTGTATTAGTTGAATTGTTATATAGTCTATCTTCTTCACTATTTCCACTTTCGATTTCTATTTCAGAATTGTTAGTTTTCCGTTTCAATTTTTCATTTTTTCTACCATTCGCCTTAAGAGACAAGTAATAACCATGGTAAAGTTTGGGAATATCATTCGTTTTACATAAGTCTAATACACCGTTCAATTTTTTATCTATTGGGAGCAAGCTCGTGTACAATAAAAGCAACTTCTTCAGAGTATCATTGAGTTATTGGATTTATTCTTATGAATGTTTTTCCTTAAATTTGTTGTTTTAACACTTTAACCCCTGTGTGTACTATTTCTGGGACACACTCCACGATTACTTGTGAAACGTGAGTACCACTTGTGGACACAATATTAGGCAATGTATTTTGCCCTGTGTCTCTAAACAGCGCACATCCTCCATAGAAATCAATGTATTTAGATTTATACCTGGTTCATGGGTAAAGCATCAGTTTGCTCTAAAGCTCTTCAAATTATGCCCCAACAAAAATGGACAAAAATAAGCTGTACCAGCATTGTAATGCACCTCATGAAACCATTACTGAATACGGACAGATCGTTGTACAGGGACAATTTTTATAAGTGTTGACTTATCCCATCAGTTGTTGAAGCAAAAGACTCATTCGATCGGTACACTCCGTTCAGCCCGAAAATTGAACCCAAAACCTGTCACCACCACAAAACTTTTCTAGGGAGAAATGATCATGTGTCAAAGCATCACAAATGCTATTGTGGGTAAGTGGAGGGATGAAAGAGATGTGCTACTTCTGACAATTATATCAGTCCCAGAAATGGTTAAAAAAGAAACTAGACGTGAATTAAAAAGGACACCCTAAAATAATTCAGCTAAAGCGTTTATTGAGACCTCAGATCAAAAGGCATCGTATGCTTCGCCAGTCCGTCGCAGTATGAAGTGGTATCGAAAAATAGGGATGGAATTACTAGAAAATACTGCAATGGTTAATGCTCTCATTGTGTACGAGATGGCAATGCATAAGAAAATGAGCATTGCACACTTTAGAGAGAAGATTGTAGTCGCAACTTTCAACAGTAACATCGATGCTCGTAATGCTGCTAATGTAGAATTCAAAGCTGCCCCCGAACACAAATTGGGAGAAACAAAAATATGAGAAACAATAACATGAGTAAAGAGAATGGTAGAAACTACGCTATGAAACAAGCCCAAAAAGTGGCAAATGTACAGGTTGCGTTCAGAGGTTTCTATGCACGAACTCTTTTTTTTTGGTAGGCACAATGTATCATTGAAAAAGAAACACATGTAAATAGTTACTCTTGGTATTTATAGAATACAACATTCACAAATAAATTGTTGACTTCTTTTTATGCCATATCCCTATTTGGTACACATGATCTGTATACATTGAGAGCAATAATATTCATCACTTCGGACCGTATGTACCATATATGGACACGGGAAAACAAAGAGTTGCGAAAACTGCAAAACATTAAAAAGTAGCTAGAAACCAAAACCCAAGTTCATTTTAAAACATTTTTCAAAAAAATGACTAGGAATAAGGTTTGGAGAAAAACCTTCTGGGAGGTAAAGTGTTAAATTGATCACTATAGGCATATTTAAGTTTTATTTCATGAGACAGTTTTGCTTTTGACTTATCTGTATATCAGATCTGGGTTCTCGGTTTTCTATCTTCACCTCTCTTTACTTCTCTCTCCATTCTTTCCTATTACAGAAATCTTTGTAGGGTTTGTCATAGAAGATCCTGGTGGTTATTCACTGCCCATATATTTTGTGACTACTGTTACTATTCTGGTGTGCCTCGACCTCTAGTAGGTTCTCCAGTTGTTATATATACATACATACAATGGCTATACACCCCATGCGGGGTTGCGCGGCAATTGCTTTTTAGATTCACTCCTGAGGAGTGAATCAGTCCCCACCTTCCCATTACTTCACTCTCTCACTTATTCTTTTCCATTGTGCCCTGTCCTTAACTTTATCTTTCCACCTCACAATGTCTATTCTTCTCAAGTCTTCTTCCATCTCTTTCAGCCACCTGGATCTAGGTCTTCCTCTTCTTCTCGTATCTCATCTCTCCTGCTGAGTCATTGCATGCCTCACCGGCTCTGGACCCTGCCTATATGTACCCTAGCCATTTAACTCTCTGTTTATTTATTCTTCTTACTATGTCTTCTTCTTGTAGTTCTTGCATTGTTTCATGATTCATTTTCTGCCTGTATTCATTCTTTCCAAGTTTTGTTGGACGCAAAATCACTCTTATGATTTTTTAACTTTCTTCTTTTTGTGAATACTTTACTTTTTAATAATTTCTTATTGGCGTAGAATGCTCCATTTGTTGCAATTATCCTTTCATCAATCTCCTTTGCTCTTTCTCCGCCGCTTGCAACCGTAATGCCCAGATATTCAAATTTATCTACCTCCTCGAATTCATAGCCTCCAATCTTTATTATTTTATGTTCACACTCTTTCGGTATCTCCAGTTGTTAGTATGTATTTCTCAATCTGTACGTTCCCGCTTCCTTTTTCTCCCATAATAAAAATATTCAGGAGAAATAGGTTTAGCATGGTCTCCATAGGAGCTGTTGGAATGCTCTTAATAATAGTTGCAAGTGAGAGTGTAACTCCAGCATAAAGCTAGCGAAGTAAAGCCGCTAGCTTTATGGTAGAGTTATAGTTCAAACATAATACACATTTTCTTTGATTAAATTCTGTTTCCTATGATCCAGTTGTGCTAATTTGATAACTATTCATTGTACTTTCTTGTAGTTTCCCAAAGCACTTGATGATTGATATTGATGCCATGATTGATTGCCATTTTTTTCCTAGAATCGTGTCATTTACTCTCAAAGTTGTAATATCAAACGATATACTATGAAAACTTGGAGCATTTGACTTATTTTGGAGCGTGATTGCCCTTTTGTAAAAGCAATGACTCAAGCGAATCTTTTGTGGCGTTTGAATTTCCAATTTATCTCGATTCTATTAATTCTGTTTAATTCTAATACATTTACCCCAATGGTATTCCAATTCAAATACTTCCAAATAAAAAAATTCGACCAATAGATATTTTTTTTGAGATTCTAATATTTTAACTTTAGTTATTTACTACATTTGGTATACGGTTGATAATGAAGACCCACGCGTCGTCGAAACACGTCTCCCGAATTAATTTAAGAATTGTGATGTTCGGAATTTTTGGTGAAATTTGTTTTTGCAGTAAATATTCTGGGAATGTTTATGCTTATAGATTTCCTAACATCACAAATTATTCCAGCTTACTAATCAACCTTTGCTAAAGTACTTTATATTATCATATGAAGGCTTCCAGTTCCTGACGAGTGGGCTTACACGTACGTGTTCCGTCAGACACCATCATCAATAACAAGTATGATCTTCATTAACATATTAAGTACTGCTACACGATATCGTCAGCTGAGGCGTCTAGTTGTTAATGAAGGTAGTTTCTCTTCGTTTATCTCTGAATATTGTCAAGCTACATATACAGTAATCATTTAAATAAGACGAAAGTATTGTAGGCTGATTTCTTTGAAAACAATAGTAGATGTTCCAGGAAAAATTACATGTTGGTAATTATTTCTGCTCCGACTTTGTAAGATATACATTTAAGTAATTTATAGGATGCAACTAAAAGAAATAGGACACGAGAATAAATTACTATTATAAATAAATATTGTATTCACAAGAAATATAGGTTAGTAGGGATATTTGTCTATTGTGAACTGCAATAACAAATACACAGAACACTGCGTTGCGAAATGTTTCGAATAGCTTGCGAAAAAGTATAGGAAAAAGTATAGGTTAAACCCCAACCAGCAAGACCATCCACACACACTGATAAAACCAACCGGCAGTTTTATAAGAAACTTCAAAAACAGGATTTTCTTTAGAAATTGTTAGAAGAATGGACCTACAATGTAATCCTAGTTTTGAAGAGAAATGTTTTACCGCTTAAGGTCGCCAGAAATACGCCAAAATGCAAAATAAACAGCCATTACAAAAATGTCACATTAAATTTGCAAAAAGAGCGAGAATTGTTTGACCACGTAATTTTCAGCGATGAAAAGATATTTAATTTAGATGATTCCGATGGATTCAATTACTACTAGCACGATCTAAGAAAGGAAAGAATAGTTGTGTCTCGTCGTGCCTTGGGAGGTGGTGGAATTATGGTATAGGCGGCATTAAAGAAACTTGCCAAAAGTAAGACAGCTTTTGTGGATGTGCAACAGAAAGAACCCACACATACGGCAGCTTCAACAAAAACATTTTTTGAGGACCATAGGGTAGAATTTTTGAAATATCCAGCATTAAGCCCTGATCTGAATCCCACCGAGGATTTTTGGGCGATACTACCTCAAAGGATATATAATCAAGGCGGAATCTACATTTATTCACAACTATATATTTTGTTTAAAAAAAAAGTGTATTTGCTACAAGAAGCTATTACCTTTATAGGAGAATAGTAAGTAACCTATAATTATTCATAGCACTGTATTATATACCTACATAAAATACATAACAGTTTACTTTAAAATAGTGTCTATGCTTCCGATTTGAATGTGTACAATAAAACTTTAGGTAGATACTTAAGATTCTGAAACGAATAACTTTCTGTCGTGATAGCATCCATATTTACATCACTCTACAGACTTTATTTTATCAAAAAGACTTACATTACTTAGTGTTTCTTTGACTATAAGCTGCGCAAACACGTATTAGGTACACAAACCCTTGTTTATAGTAATAATATCAAATCTTTTAATCAAAAGGCAAATTTGGTACCAGAATCTGACGTTTGCTTACGGGTTACTCTCGATTAGAGTAAGCGCGGTATACTGACAACAGGTTTACTTAATGTATACTTGTAGATAATGCAATTACTGTTACACTTGTGTAATTCTTGTAATAATAATGATGGGATTCAACTTTAAACTTATTTTATTTGAATTCTAATCTATTGATCAGTTTTTATATATAAAACTATACATCTAAAGTTTAATAAATAATTTATTACAGCCTATGTTCTATAATTATCATCAACGTCATTATAATCATCATCATCAACTCGTTCTCATAATTTGTTCACTCACTTAAACAATACACAATATTAAAAAATAAAAAAAAAAAAAATACATGATACAATTATTAATACGCATATAATATGAATAGGTACAAAGGAACTAGAGCAAATTCTATGATAAAGGTTTCTTTGTCGTGTTTGGTAAAAATAAGCAAAGTAGTCCACCGCCTATAAGAAGAACAGCTACTATGAATGTTGGCGCTGGACAGTATAAATCTAGTAATGTTGCGATCACAATGTTGCCAACTATGCCACCAAAACGTGCTGCAACCATTGATATCGCGACACCAGTAGCCCTGAAACAAAGATGGAACATATTAAAATATTATATGCTTTTTCTATCTGGAGATGGATAATTCCACTACTCCAAATAATTGACGACCACACCCTGTCTAATCTAAACGCGGAAAGATACATCCATAAAATTTGTGACGCATCTAGGTGTTCTATAGACAAGTCTATGCAGCGATTTTAGACTTTTGCTATCGCTGCATTTTTTATTGAACGACTCCAATACCGGTCGTTCTTAGTGCGGTGTGAAGGTCTTGTATGTAGCTGTATTCGTAGGGATGCACATAGAGAGTGTATGATTCCATGAAATTACGCGCCGTCCCGAGCGATCGCTGCCGTCTGTGCAAAGGGCATGGCGAGAATGGACTGCGGCGGGACGTACGTGCTTTAACGTAAAGTCGCGTGCGTTGTTCTCAAGGCACCTTCGAGCTGTGTGGCCAGCAAGAAGGGAAAGCGCATTCACTACGCAAACTGCATGGGGGCGTTTGGTAGAGGGTGGACTACGAGTGCGCCATGTGTCGTAGTGGCTTTCACTCACTCCCGGACACCGCCACACACGTTACCAGTGAGTCAACGCAAGGCATCGATGGATTGCCCAGTGGAGACACATTTTGTTCAATCAAAATTCGAATTGGGTGTCGGTAATGCGCGAATTTTGGTTTGTCGGCGACCTGCTGAGCATCTACTCGAGCAGTGCGTTTAACAACGCCAAATCCATGCTGTTACATATGGGGGACGGACACGTCTGCTGCGTGTACAGTACACGATGACGATGATAATACGTAGATAAGGTGCTACGGCCCGTTGCGCTAACCTAGGTTCGCCGGCGCACAAGTCTGCTGTACATGCACGACAACATACGTCGCGCGTGTAGTACAGGTCTTTGTGGAAGAACACCGTATACGAATGCTTCCATGGACAACTCGTTCTCCAGATTTCAATTCGATCGAATATGTCTGGGATGTGATCGGTCGGAGACTACAACGTTCAACCCGGCTAACGTTGAGTGGCTATGAAGACGCGTTGAGAAGGCATGATTGGGCATCCCTCTGCCATGCGACGACTTATTGACTCCATGCCTCGTCGTGTAGCGATGGTACGCGCCGCTATTCATACATCCTGTCCCAGCAAGGTTACGGCGCTTATACTTGTTTATTACTACTTTTATACCAAATTTCATTACTAGAACCACGTGTTCAGATTATACAGGGTGTGCTCGTCAATTATTTCCACCAGTGTATTTCCGATAATACTAGACAAAATACTTTCACTCTATATGTTCATTCATGAGGCGATAACGTACCAGATTTTATATGGCAAATATTGTTATGGAAAATTTAGTCAAGCTTGGAGATGTTTTAAAATATGTAAAGATATCTGCAACACAAAGCGCTGATTTACTTTTTTGTGGTTTGCTAATTTCGTTTTTATGCTTGTTTGTGGTTAAACAATTTCTTGCAGTCCAGAAATATACAATAATTTACATACACAGCCTTTTTCGAATTAGTAAACATTGCACTAATGTGGCCTTCAATCGAAGAGACTGGGTTAGTCCCGTACTGTGTTTTATTAAGTATATATGTATTTCATTCCTAGATATGTCAATATACATAATTAGTGCAATATTTATCGCATTTTGTGATGGTAAGAATAGTTAAATTTCTGCATTTAAATGCAGTGGCGTAGACATTTAGTAATGTGATCTACGAATAAAGAATCTCCGTATATGGTAATTTGGTTTCTTCTTCTTCTAGACACTGTTTAAATGGTACTAACAAACTAGCCGTTATCTCTGTATTATATTTATGTTGACCCTGCTTTAGAAAGGATTATACCTATACTTCACTTTGATTTACTCTTCAGCGAATTTTACCTTATTGGCCATTTATATTAACATTTCAGTAAGCAGCTATTCGTTCTTTACAATATACAAGCACCACTTGCTTTTATAAACTGTACATACAGTGGGTGAATAAATTATTTGCACACTCTAAGATTTTTAAATAACACTTATAAATCATAGTAAACTGTTTTCAAAATTATCAGTTTATTTGTTACCGATATGCAAATATTTTATAGTAGCAGCTATTTAAACAAATCAGCTTGCTAAACAAAATTTAAGGAAAAGTCTAAATTGCAAATCAAAAAAGTAGTTGCAGAACATTTGCTGGGGTGATATTGCCTCAGTTGCAAGTCGGGCATGTTGAAGTAAGCTAGACAATGGTAAATTTTGGCTGAATACAAAAAATTTAGAGGCCTCTGTCAAACACGGTGGTGGAAACCTTATTTTGGGGGGATGCATGGCTCATGGAGTGGTGCGGTAACCTAGCATTTATGGCGGATAAGATGAATGCTGTAGATTATATTTACGTCTTGCGTGCTTTGCCTAAAAGATTGTAAGCAGTTATCGATGTAAACGATTCACATACTAAAGATTAGGTATCTCTTTGACTGCAGTTACTTTTCATAAGTGTAGTATTATGCAAATACTTTTTTGATTATTCAGTTTGTAGTTTTTTTTTTGTGAAAATCAGTTTTTGTAATGTAATAACTTTTATTGAAGATATTAGATGTGTGCAAACACTTTTTTTATCCGCTGTAGATATCTTAGTTTATGTAATTTATGTGTTTATTTTTATCGACAGTGTCGTTCACTGAACTTCTTTGATAACATCGAGGACTATTACGGAATTGAATAAAATATTAGATCATCCTTGCAACCTATACACAAATAGACTAACAAAAATAAGATATTTACCTGAGATTTGTTGGAAATATTTCAGTCATGAGACAGTCCAAGGCGGCATTGCCGCAAGATATAACACCACTGAACACAGCTGATACTATTAGATTTTGTGTCTTGCTGTACACGAAATACATGCACGCCGCGCAGATCCCAGATGTGAACGTGCTGAACACTGGAAATCAAATAAAATGGTTTAGAATGATAATTTATAGATGAAAACAAGCTTTAATACAAGTATCTCTAACAAATATTAAATCTTAAAATAACTTATTTTTGGCATTTTTATAATTAGTCTTTCCTATTGCCAGTGTATTATTACAATCCATTGCCTACAGCGATAACTTCTGGTTTGTGTGCAAGTTCACAGCAGTCAGCCAACATTTTTGTTTCGAATTACTAGACAATAATTAAGTTTTTTTTATAACGAAAGTAGTTACAAGAGCTATAGAAATATAAAATCCAACGATATTCACCAAATACATATAATTGATACCTGCTAAGCGTAATTAATCAATCAATACACTTTGCAGGTCTTCTGCCTAATTGCATTTTCCGTTTTATTGTGTATACTTCCTACAATCAGCGATTTATAATAATAAACAAAATGTATTTAATTGACCTTGTATATCTTTCGCTCACAGCGCTATCCAGCTCAATCCAGTATATAAGCACGGCTTTAAATTAAGAGATGTACGCTTAAGAAAGATGTTTAAATGCCATTTAATATATAAATAACACCGCAGAATTATAAGTACTAATTCAATACGCATATTGTGCGTCATCATGTTTAATCACAAGCCGGAACTCTACATTAATTACTTTATACATCACATAAAATTTGCATGAAAATTAAAGTTGGCAAACAACATTTATTTTCTGTAATTGAAGCTATGACACAATCTATAACTATTCATTATTGGTGCTATATCGTCGAGGAAATGAAAATACA
Organism: Popillia japonica; assembly: GCA_004785975.1. Lineage (NCBI taxonomy): Eukaryota > Metazoa > Arthropoda > Insecta > Coleoptera > Scarabaeidae > Popillia > Popillia japonica. The sequence goes on from SMLS01068510.1 coordinate 9,993, forward strand.
GCGGCCTTCCTCTTATGCGAGTTGTGTAGTAGGTACTACTCAATCATCCGATAATTAAAAAGTCGRTTAACAGAACAGTGGGTTGAATTCCTTAGAGACTCCTTTTCATATGAAATATTTCCAAAGCAGAGAAAAAGGAGGCATATTAAAATGCAACTAACAAGTAAGTCGTAAACTCTATGTCTGGTAATCCAACTATCATGATATATTACAAATAAATGCTTCTATACGAATACCACATACTATGGAAGAATCTATGAATCTTTCTTGGGTATAAAATTAGGGAGAAGTAAAATCTCTGAAACACCTATAGGTTCTTGACAAATTTTGGTAATTTCTTCCAGAAGATCAAAAATTTGGCTGCAATAATACAACTTGTATCAAAGCGTGACATAAGCCCACTGTTGCTGACAGGCTAACTTTTGTTAGGATAAAGCATGGTTACTATGATTAAGTCTTTTGGATTTTAGTCCAGTGACAATTACTGCCGTCTAAATGTGCTTTCTGTTGGTGACAAGAATGAGGGTTCATGAATAACAGCATCAGTTTTTAAATTATATCTAGTTCTTCTTTCCAAAGTTTGTCAGTAGTTAGGCTAATGACTCACCATTTCTATATTACAAAACTCGGTTAGATCCGGTTATCTCTGATAGTTTTCTGTACCAAAACAAACCTATATATACATAGGGTGCGTGTAAAGTATTGCACCAAATGGCATTATGTAGAAACGATTTAACATTTGGATTTGAGATTTCATAGGATTAAATCATAGATAAATATCCACGTTTTGGAGTATGGTTCATTTGTTTTAAGAGACTGGTGTTTGTCTGAGTCAGCCATCTTAATTTTTTTAAACGACAACCTGAATTTAATTTGGTGCCATTTGGCAGGTAGTTTATTTAGAAACACAATCCGGCATATCATAAGCTTATTCATTCACAAAATAACAAATAAAATCAAAAAGTAAAACAAATACATTTAGTGAAAAAACTGCTGTAAAGACGTATACGAAATAATTGAAATTCGAATCACTTATATAAGAAATATCATAATAGGTGCTCAAATTGTTGTCTATCTACTTTTTGACTGTATTTAAGTACGGTACACAGCTATCAACAACAAGCTCCCAGTGCATTCTGGAGGAATGTTTGTGACCGCAATTCGAATGCGAGCTTCTAGTTCATCTAACATTATTGGCCTATTGCGATATACAGGGTCCGCCAAAGGAACCTGACGATTTTTGGTATCCAACTACAAATTTATGTAACAAGATATTAATTTTC
>ML218669.1:0-27035 GCA_004785975.1 Popillia japonica
CAAAAATCTCTACAATATGCGACAAAATAGTGGCAAAGAAGGTCTATCACGCAAGGATTAAATAAATAAAATGAAGTAAGGTACACATTTCGGGATGAGATCGACCACAGTATACCACCACAGTATTGGGGGCTATCCTAAACTTGCCACCATTCTATATCTACATTCAAGGAACTGGAAGGTCCGCAGCATGCAAATTCTTGTCTAAACAAGCACCGATAAGTAAATCGTACGGTGCTAAACATTAAAAACTAATAAATGAACTTACGGAGGCACCCCTTTATGGGTGTGTCAAGTGCCATGGTTCATAAATTGAATCTGAATAGGAGATATTAGGTGAAAATACCAGATAATAAGAACTGGCAGAAAGGTCCTCCAGTAAAAACACACTTGTCCCCAAAACGGAGCCGTAAGAGCTGGTATGTACGGAAAAAAACCTAGAAAGGGCCTTTTGATAATCTTAAACAAGGACATAACGATTTTTCAAGCAGAGGTAGCAGCAATTCATCGAAACAACTCTTAAAGCCAGTAATTCAGCAAGTGTTGACTCCAAGCTGGTTTGGGACTGCGTAAGCACCTTAATTGAGGTAGCCCCCGGCAGGAACTTAACTTTGGCCTATATTCCTAGCCACAAAGACGTGAAGGGAAATGAGGCAGCAGACAATCTTGGCAAACAAGGTTTTGTCAAGGTCATTCGTTGGAGCTGGCCCATCCTTCGGCACAACCAAATCACAAATCAGAAAATCCATTAACGACTAGATACACAACAACTCCATGGAATGGTGGCAAAGATCACCAGGACAAAGACAGACAAAAAAGTTCCTAAAGGAACAGAAACCTGACTTTACTAGAGACCTGCTGGGTAAAGACAGGAAAACTGTCAAAAATGATAGCAGGTCTGTTGATGTTGGTAGCGGTGAAAGTGGTCCGTGGGGCTACCCCAACCATAATCCAATCTAATGTGAGGTATACACTTACTCTTATATATCCGACTATTGATGATGTCCTACGCGCATTAAAGATTCTAATTATATTTAAAAATATTTCTGCAATAGTGGTAGTGGTTGTATTCTTCAGCACTGAAAATAAGGATTGGAAAATCTACCACCAATTCCAGCTCAAGTTAGCCAACCCCAAATCTTCACGCATCCGTATTTATAAAGAAATTCTTGTTCTACCACTAAATGCGTTGAAGACTAATATTTTGTTTTTTGTGTTTAATCCGTAATTTCCGTAATTTAGTCAGATATACCGGTAGACGTGGGACTCAAATGAAAGGAGTGATTCATGTCACGTATCTTCTTTCCAAATCGTTCTATCCTGCGGTAATTTCCTGTTGTACTTAATCCTCCCATGGCGGTTATCTTTGTTCTTGACATGCACTCTGATTTCATAAATTTGTTTTTTTTTCTCTCGCACATACTATGTATGATGTCCAGTCAGCCCAATCACCTATTGTCACTGTTTGATTCTTTTTTTTATGAAGGAGAGGAAAATCTTGCATAAGACTATCACATCATGGCTTGTGTCAGATTCTTACTGAGTAAAAACCTCTCCCCATTTCGGCATTATCGCTTTTCCACACCCGAACTCGCTCTCGCATTTCATCAATGTGGTGCTGTCCCTTTTATCTTTGTTCTTGTTCTTTGGTCTGTATGATCGATCGTATTGTTCTACACGCCAGGTACCACTACTCTTCTGATGTGTACATTCCTTTTCTGATACGAGTATGTTCTACTTTATCACTAACCCGTTTTTCATTCTTTCGGTCTGTATTTAAAAAAATCGTAGCGTTCGCATGTTGAAGTTAGTTGATCGTTACACGTCTCGCGGGCATTTAACAAATTGCGTTAAAACTCCAACGCCGTTCAAGCTGGCGATCTCGAACAAAGACTTTAATTCAGGTGAAACAACTTAACGTTAATTAATGGGGCCAGTGGCAACTGCAGAAATAAAACTACCAGGCTGCAGCTCACGTAACGCCAACAGAACACCAACTCACTCTCCACCTAAAGTGTTTTATTAATAAATCCGTTTCTGTTTCTAGGCACCTCCGTTGGCGGACTCCCTTGCAGGGGAGAACACGAGTACTTTCCGCGACTTTAATAACTTCACACACGAACACTTTTACATTAATTTAATTAATTCGCCCCCGTCGTTTGTATCGCGATTGTTGCGCCTCTGACAGCCGCTCGATGTAGCAAAGCCGTCGGCTAGTCCGCGGGAAATCGCAACTCTCGCGCCCTACCAAATGGAGCAATAATTTTTGTTAATTAAATAGTAGAAATGGGGAGTCAACGTATGTCGGAACTTTCGCGCTGATTTTAAGTGGGTGGTTGGTATTTCTGTCACGTCGTCGATGTAAATCGTACACTGCAGAACGGAAAAATTCGAGAATGCATTATTTTACTCTAAGCGGAACTTATAGAATTAATTAATTAACGGTAACAAGGAAGAGATAGGTACCAACAAAATTCGATCAACGCTATGTATTGTTCTGAAATCTCAATAACTTTAATATTTAGTACGCTTTCTTAATGCGTCCCAAATGTCATTCGATAGGCGTTTGTTTGCATTTCGAAACGCAGTCGGCCATGATCATATACCTAACGTCTAAAAACGTTTTTTTTAGTTTTACTGCATGTTATATAAATGTACCAGTTTAAAAGTTGGTATATACATGTAAGTATTTCTGTGGTAGCAAATATATTATTCGCAATATTAAATTTTTGTCATACTATATGTTGAACTTTTAAATACATAATATACAAACACATTCATCATTTGCCCATACGGAGATCTACTAGAGTATTGTATAGATACCAGGTTGTATTTTATTTGATTAATTTTTGGGCGTTTGCAAAATTTGTAGATTTTTAGACTACGTAATACACAAGCACTTTTGGAGTGCACTTATGTATATTACAGATGAATGTCTTATCGTAGACCCACACGTTGAGGGCTTCACAAAAACTTGAGGCCACGTTGGTGATTCTACTGATATATTTATAAAGTACTGAAAAAAAAAATTCTCAGGTTTAAAATTTTGGTCCGGTGAGCTCTCCTAATCCCAGGGGTGTTCACGAGATTTTCTAAATACTGAATAATATTAAATAAGTTAACCAACATAAATTCACTTCTCTCAATGATACACAATTTAATTTATACACCATTTCTTATTGTAATGACACATGAAAATAAGAATAATAACAAAACAAATAATAGATTTAGATCAATAACCAATATTAATCTGTTCGATTAAACATAAAAACAAAATGTACTTAAACTAATAAATAATTATTTATTTATTTAACAAAAACTTATTATTTGCCACCTCTGTTGGAACATGAACAAACTTTAATCTTAAAATAGGAAACCATCTTATCGGCCTTATGATTGGTTTCATTAAATATAAATTCAAGGTCAACTGAAATTATTGGTGCTTGGCGTCGGTTCTTATAGATAATTTAAAATAATCAAAATAGTACTATTTTCTATGAAATTTAGAGTTATAATCTCTCAAATTGATTTTTATAATAATTGAATTCGTGAAATAACTAAACGGAATGGATCAAAATGCAACAATAATATGGATTGGAAATTCTAACCTTATTCCTAGGATCGACCTATATCTGGAATTACAGCCTTGGAAATGGTAAATCAGGATATATAGTGAAGATATGGTCAGTTCTCGGGTTTGGAAAAATAAATTAAGGATTAATAATCGATTCAATAAAATAATTTTAGATACAAATCTGTTGGCGTCGTTTTTCGAAGAAAGCAATACACAACCAGTTAACTCGTTAACGATCAAAAACATCCTCTCTCTAGTTATTCAAATTTTTCTCAAAAATTGATATCTAATCGATGATTTCTATTGGTGAAAATGGAAAAAAAAATTGATATTGACAACTTAAAGACATGATAAAAATCAATTTTCCTTAATTTAATAATTTTTTGTGGTTAGTTTTCACTAATATAATCTCTTTACCTATTAACATTATTTGATTTCAGATATTCCTTTTAACATAATATATTACATTAATTAAAACATTTGACCTTTACAAAATTTATCATAATGACATTTTCTGGTGAGTTTTAGGTTACTTAATTTCTATTGGCCTAAATTATTGTCTAAATTTTACATAAATAATTAGCTTTATATTTCTCTAAAATTGATTAATGAAAGAATTTCAATGCTCTCCTCCAACTTGGTTTAACCTGTCTGATACTCGGTCTCTTGCTACAACATAACTGTCCTTGTCACATTGCACCTAATAATCGCTAAGTCTCCCCTAAGTCTTCCAGCTGGTCTAAAGATTTAGTTTCTCCCTAACCCCTCGTACAAGTATTATAAAAAAAATAAACTAGTACTGAAATTGTCTCTCTACAGTATATTTTAAAAATGCTCACACAATTTAACATTATCTTTTTAGACATGGTGGTTGGAGTGCTTGGCCATACGAAGATTTACTAGAAGATAGGAGAGAGATTCTAGGATCTTGTACGGATATCAAGTCGTAGATATGTTAATTTTTGGACGGTTACCAGATTTGTAGATTTTAGTAAAGAGATTTGCTAGCAAAATAATTCATAAAAGTCATAACAAATTTTATAGTCATTCAAGAATAAAATAGTTATTGTATTATTTTGCAAATGAAGGATAGATTCGTTTAGAGAAAATACTTTTTTTATTTATTTGTATGGAGTGCATGTTATGTTTTGTCGTTCATTTTAGATTTCGATTTTGTAATTCGCTTTAATAGATCACTGTATTGTCAGATTCCGTTGCGGATCAAAATTTGGTTTTGTGCCCCGTAGTCATTTTGCTGGAGGGAGTTTTTTCCATTTTGGGATGTCACGTACTCTAAAAGCTTTTAACCCTCATCAGCTTTAGTTAATAGTTTTTCTTTTTTTATAAACGAATAAGAAAAATAAATAAAATAATTTGCATTTTACTTCTATTCTACAGTACTATAGGAATCATTATAAATGTTGCAGTGATTGAAATTTTATCCACTCCCTTTTTTACACTATAATTTAATTCGTAGTATTGAAGGACAACACTGAGCGAATAGAATATCCTGTGTTCCTTTAAAGTTTTCTTGTAAAAGCGTATCTGTTATTTTTGTTTTCAATTAATTTAAATGTAACTAGTTAAGTAAACGATAAAATGAGAAACAAAGCTCTTCTCACATATTATAATAGATTTATTAACACTCAACATGTTTCCGCTCTAGGCCATCTTCAGGAGATTCTACAAAATACCTTAATGTTAGTACACGACATCTTATGAAAAAGTTAAATTGAAATTTTCTAGACATACGTTTTAAATAATGAAATGTGAATGAATTAGAATTAAAATAGTACTTACAAGTTAGATATGGAATTGAAAATTTGTCAAGAACTGTATAAAAATATGAATTATTGTCTCAGACAAATCACGCTTATATAAAATATTAATATGTGTACATATCACGAACAGTTGGGGTATATTGAAACTGATTGTTAAATTGCGCTAGTATAAAATAAAAATTATGAAAAAACTATTGGATTTTTTTTAATTTATAACATTTTACGTATAGAATGCAAAAATGAAGATGGAAATATATACCAAGGTGTAAAATGAAAAGGACTGCACTATGTGATGTGTAAATATTTGAATATAGAGATAATGTTGTTTTCTATTTGCTCGTTTTATAATAGGAAATTATTATTATGTTTATGTTTTCCAATTTCATATACCTCAAGCAACATTATTTCTAAACCTTTGTTCGGGTTGTGTAAAAGCTTAGTTTTTTCTGTACCACCACTTTTATGGCCCGTGGAAAGTAAATGTTGGAAGAATGCTGAGCGAATTTGTTTTTGATGTTCTTTCTCTCTCTATCTCTCTCTTTCTTGTTTCTATTTGTCTACCTGTCTCACCTATATACGGGTTCTTTTTTTATTGTTACACATACCCCCTATGTGTAACATTAAAAAAATAATTGTCAATGCATTGGCAGAATAGAAGGCAACCAGTCATACACTCATGTGTTGACGTATGAGTACCACGTGTCTTAGTTTAACGGTTTTACCAACTATACTTTTTTTGACATACATGCAATTCGTGTACCTATTAGAAAACTATTGAATTTAAGCGCTATAGGATTTACGGTGTACCAACTGAGTATAGAACCCGATAGCACCTATTCTAACCACTTCTTTTTCGCGCGCTAATAAACGAGCACTACTAGAACATGAGGTGGGGATAACCGCTCAGCAGTCACGTTCATTTTACAACCGGAACGTTCGGCGTACTGCTAAATAAAGCCGCAAAAAACTAGGTTATGTTTTTAATAAAGATAGTGGAAAATGTTAACAATAAACTAAAAGAAAATAACAATGAACAAGATGGAATTTAAGTTCATAATAAATTTGTACTCCTTGTCTTTCAAGGCAATAACCAAGGTGATCTTGAAACCAACGCAGGGTGTTATGAATAAATTCTGGTTTATCTGGTTACATGCAGTACATATACGGTCTTTCAATTTGTCCAAGTTACGTATTTGAACATTGTTGTAAATTTTACTTTTCAGGTAACCCCAAAGAAAGTAATCACTAGGAGACAAATCAGCTGATCTTGGAGGCCATGGTACAGGCCCAAATCTGCCAATCCAGCGTATTGGGAAGGTCTTATTTAAAAACATCCTGACGGCGTAAGTAGAGTGTGTCAGCTCCCCATCCATTTGGAACCAGAGTTCATTCACATTCAGCATCTCAATTGATGGAATGATATGGTCTCGTAATAGATTGAGAAATTTTACAGCAGTGATGTTACCGTCAATAACAAATGGGCCAACAAGTCTATCTCTTATTATTCCAACCCAGACATTAACTTTTTGAGGATTTTGCATTCGGGTCAGGTTTTGAGCGTGAAGATTCGTACGGGACCAATATCTGTTGGATTAATGAAAACAAAATTTTGTATTTTTTAACGGATGAATGTGGGGTACAAACCGGAAGTTTTAAGAGTTGACTTCACCATTTAAAGTAAACGTAGCTTCATCAGTAAATGTTATTTTATTTAAAACTTCTTCATTTTCATTTAAAGTGTTGAACATTACTTCACAAAAATCAGTTCGCATTATTTTATCTTCCTCGAAAAGCTCTTGATGGTTTTATATTTTATACGGCTTATATTTGAAATCTTTCAGGGTTTTATACACCGAACTGTATGATATTCCGAAATGCCTAGCTACATTTATGAGTCATCCTACAGGCCGTTCCTGTACATAACATAGGATATTTAGCTTCATGAGCTCTGTTAAAACATGATTGTATTTGTTCATCGTTTAAATAAATTATTATTTATTTTCAATACAATGTATTTAAAATACGTGTATAAAAATTGTGAAATATTTGACATAAAAAAAATGTTTTCTTTATTCCATGGTAACGATTTAAGAATTACATCTAATGTATGTATTTTTGTTTTTAATGTATAACTGGTTGCCTACCATGCTGCTAATGGATTGACAATTATCTTTTTATGGTTACACATAGGGAAGTGCATATGTGTAATAATAACAAAAGAACCCGGTATATATACTGTACCTATACATATAGCGTTACAATCGTGTTTATATGTAGTCTACAATACATATAAACACCACTTCTTTCTAAGATATCACGTTTGTTGTTGCATGTGATATGGTATTGCTAGATTTAAAGGCAACACTTATATCATATTTTTTATAAAATACAAACACTAGCTAATACAACAATTTCCCTGAAAACACTGTTAATAAAGTTTTACATAAAATGATATTGAAATTAGATCCTCTCTATACCAAAAAAAATACACCTAATACTATTTACAACACTGTTTCATATACAATACATTTACAAACTTAAAACTAAAGAATTTTTATAAAAAACAGTTTTTTTCATAATTTTTATTTTATATTAGCGCATTTAGTAATCAGTTTCAATATTTTTTACAGTTCCTGACAAATTTTCAATTCCATATCTGACTTGTAAGTACTATTTTAACTCTAATTCATCCACATTTCATTATTTAAAACGTATCTCCAGAAAGTTTTAATTTAACTTTTTCATAAGATGTGTACTAACATTAAGGTATTTTGCAGAATCTCCTGAAGATGGCCTAGGGCCGAAACATGTTAAAATGTTAATAAATCTACTATATGTGGGAAAAACTTTGCTCCTCATTTTATCGTTAAATTAATGTAAACACTAATTGTTATATCAAGCATAAGTGAGGGTTATGTTATGACAACAATTAAATATAATTATACCTACCACAAGTTTTTGTTTCCCACAATTCAATATGCCGAATCGAACGAACAATTCTTATTTCTTATTCCTGCATCATTCGAAGCCTAGACAAGTAACAAAAAAAACCACATTAAAAAAAATACGCAATATCCTTTTTCTCCCTCAATAGATAATCATTTACTAAAAACAGGAAATTCCGTTTAAAGATAAACGACGAAAATCACGTATGCAAAGTCAAAATTTGCCCAAAATACCAAACTACACATTAAAGGATATACAAATGGTAAAACCATAAAACCTTAGGAGTGTGTGCAAATGTAATCAAGGCTAATTGATTAACTAGAAATTTCTTTTCCAATAATAGTCTATTTCCATATTTCTGAACAAAGGCTTTCATACACAGCCATTTCCACGTAGTGAAGTAATAGTAAAACTTCTTTCCAGATTGAAGGAATCAATATCTCATAGTTTGCTCTAACAAGAACATGAATCATTACAATTACTGTTAAAGAATATATTTTGCAGAAAGTTAAAAATTTGTAAAGCAGGAGAAGTTTACACTACATTATTAAATATAAATACGTTGGGGGTAGGCTTATCTTTAGAGATACGTACGCACATAATTAATCAATTCACTAGAACGCAAAATGTCACTCAAAATGTCAACACTATTTATAAAAACTCTACCGCGTTGTTATTCGAACATCCGCTGATCTGGCGACCAACAAAAACGTTTTTATTTTTGAAGGTGAAATGGAGACCGGTGACTCGTTATTTATTCAGTGTTTTTCAAAGAGTGTCGACGCCGGCAGAGACAACTGGATAAATAATTTAGAGAGGTTGCTACCGGTCTTCCATACCTACACCTGTAAATAAATTACCGGCACACAATCCATGTCTGCTGACTTCTGCAGTGGTACTAATTTAAACAGATAGGTGGCTGCTTTGGCTCAGCAAAACGTTGGAGAGAAATTGGTGGTTGGTTACCTTTAGCGTACGTGTATATAAACGAAGCGCTATCTTATTTAGATTGACGTTTCTTTTTTTTTCTCCACCATTCTAGGGTGTGCTACAATACTGTTTTAGTTTCGACGCAACTGAAGCAAAATATTACCGTATTATATTTTGTTATTAAATTATTGCATACGCCAAAAAATCTGGAACCTATACCAACCTCATGAATGTGATATTTTCATCATCTCTAAGTCGGTTTTTGTTCCCGGCATATAACTCGAAACAAATCATTTTTGTCTGGCGAAATTCCTTCGTAGTACTGAAGGCATCGTTATTAACAACTAAACGCGGTACTCTATAGAAACGGGGAATTTACACAATCGCACGGCTAAGCGGACTTGTTCGAGTGGATAGCGAGAACTGCTAGCAGCACACCTTTGTACAGGAACTCATTTGCTTACTTGAATGGTCGACGGCTTTGATTGAAGTCTTAGTTTCAATACAATAGACCGGCTGTACGACCCTCTAATCGTACGGCACAATACCACTCATTAGTGCCTGCGCATTATTGTACGATAGCTTTCTTCTCTACGTTACCGTGTTGTGAACGTACAGAGTTTGGTATCCCCGGCATTCTTTGTACATATTTCAACCTTGTTTAGTTAGACTGCCAAAGACTAAACTTTGCCTTTAATTTAATTAGATTTCGCGGAAAGATTTTTCTGTAATTTTCTTGTATATTTGATTAATCGTCAGCAATTCGAAAATATACATAAATTGGAGTATAATCTATTTTCATTAATCTGTATCACAAACAGTGTATTTCCCACCATTGAACTTAACGCTATATATATATTTAGAGAAGGGGATACTGCAGTATACAACGAGCTGTGAATTTATTGCGTCCAACCCCTCAGGCAGCACACAGTAGCGGAAAGAAATGTACACACAAATCAAGTCCGTAATTAATTTTGGTGTCTACTGCCAGTTACTAGTGATATATCCGGAGTGAGATTTCTATTATATAGTCTGGGCATGGTGTTACCAGATCCTGTTTAGATTTGAATCTGAAACGGAAATTTTCGCATAATTAATACGATGCGATTGTTTTTTCCCTCCTTAATTTATGGTTGTGTCCAGCTTTGTTTTTTTTTTCTGTTTCTGAAATTTCATGTTAGTTCATCTACAGAAAAAAAATACTTAGAATGTATGTTAACATTGCCTGCGGCATGTACCTTTCATTTCTTTCCACCAGACATCATTTTCGTTTACTTTTCGTTCGATAAACTTAATAACAAAATATAATTAGTAAGCATTCAAGATGCACACTAAGTTACAAAGCAAATTGACGGCACTATGAATCGCTAAGATATCGCTTGTTAAAGTTATCACCTCGGTAGCTCAAATAGAACTGAACTAAAGTTCGGGTTATCCACCCGCTTATATAGGCAAACTGAAGGAATGATCTAAAATCGTCTAGTATAGAATATTTGAGAAGCAATAATCTTTTGTTGCGCCACAAGTGAGGCGGCAAACATCGAAGGCTGTCATCAAAGAAAGCGACAAAGCCCATATCACTCGCTCTTCCTCATTTGGAGTGAGTATGAGTAAGTAGTCTAATTTTTTTTTTATTTGGTTTTTCATAATCTGTCGCAGGCCGGATTCGGTTGTTGCCCGCATATGCTCTATACTCTTAATAAATTGCAGTAAAATACTTGGCTGTGCAGACAAACATCTTCAAGAGAGATTGTCAACAATTAAAAATGTGCACCTATATTAAGTCTTGAAAGGAGCCCAGTTGCTGCAAACGGGTTGGTGGTCACAGAGATAAGGATAAAACTCACGATAATCTTCACGATATTCATACTACTGACATAAAGAATATTGGGACAGAAAATATAGTTTTCCGATTTCAAGAAGCTGTTGAAAACTTAACTTTTTCCAGTGACATGTCAGATATCATTTATTCATTTTTACTGTAATATTGAGAACGACTATGTTAAGTCTTTAACCATACAATTACAATATTATATATTAAAACCACCGGGAAAAGTCATCTTAAAGAATTATTCATAAGCTTCCATTTACATCATATCCTCTAATCAAACTATAAGTACATACGTACGTAGTACATATATATATAATGTATCTCAAAAGTACTTGGGAACCTCGCATATCGTCTTCAAATCCACTTTATAATTTAAGCGAAAACTTCTAGTATTATCGCGATAACGCATGTGCGAGCTGCGCACATAACTCACCCTGGAACTTTCCACCTATATCATCTATAACGTGAGAGTAATAAGTTGAAAATTTGTTCTATGAAGTCGACTACGAAGTAACAATTAAAGGGAGGGTGACCTGACTGATTACTCGGCCATTTATCACACTTTCGGTGTGAAAGTCCGCGCGCGTGCAAAATACGCGGCCTCCGGATCCTACTAGATCCGACGTATACTCCCCTTCTCTAGTCATGTCGGGCAAACAAATGATCTAGCATTATGTGGCCGTCGTATATTTCATCCGCTAGTATGCCTGTATGTTAGAAATTCATTACCCTTTCCACGGGTTCACAACGTGACAGCTACAAGACAGCATTCTTTCGCTGTGAATTACTGTCGGTCGGACAAACGGTGCAACATCGTTGTGCGAAAGAATGTTAAACGAGGTAAATAATAAAAATTTCTCAAATTGTGCCAAACCGTGTTTGCGTGATGTTTGCACAGCTTTCACGCTGCAGCCTCACAAACCCAGTACTAGTAAAGAAGGTATTAGTTCTTCAACGAGTTAAAAGGGAGATAAGCTTGAGAGCTTAGCTTTTATTTCAATAATTAACATTGAGATATTGCGCTATATATTTTTTAAATCCTACATTTTCGGTCTGAGGTAAATTTTCTTCTTGGAAGTTGATACACTTGGCTGCTGCTCAAAACACAACTTTCTTGCACTGTTTGTAACTTAGCAAACAACAAACAGAAATACTACTGCGTTGACGGCGAATTCTAAATTTGGACGGGGGGATGAGCTTTATTTTTAGTATGAAGGTAAAGGACCAGCAAAACTTAAATGAGTTTTGGCAAGTTTTGTCTAATTGCAGCCCACGAAAAAAATCTACCTGGCTCTACCTATACACGCAGGATTGACAATGGAGAAAAGAGGGGCAGTTCTCCACATTGATTCACATCATTTATTGACATATTCCTCAATCAGATAGTTGACCAATTTTTACTCTAATCCAAATTGATCACTTGAATGAAAATAATGACGGCAGTATTAACGAAGAACCTAGGATGCCTTCCTTTTACCTAAATATCATATATGATTACCATAAAAACTGCAATAGCAAATATAGTTGACCTAAGTATGCCATCCACTGGTGCTTCTCCATGTTTTATCAATCTAAATCCCTATAATATTGGTGATGAGTCATTAGGTAGCTGATTAATATACATGCGTACATAAAAAGAGCTTTGTAATCTGAAAGAACATTTATAGTTTGCTTTTAATACTCTAACTTACAATTAGTTGAGGGATGCCAGTGAGGACGTAAGGGCACCACTGGCCAAATGGCACAACAGCATTTTGTTGTTTTCCCCCAATAAAAACCTATTCGACGGCTTGCGTTCTCAACTTTCTCTGAGGCATAAAACCCGGTAGAAATTAAATTAATTTGGGGCACATGTTTTGACGATGTGTGGATTGTCATTATCAATCGAATACCGAATGAACAAGCCCATAGTCCTTGAAATGGCACAAATCATATTTTCTCAAGAGATCTTTTAGTCCCACACCATGTTATCCAATTTCTTCTGGCAAAAACTCGGAAGAGCTATTTTTTGTATTTGTTGTAAATATACTCTCGAAGGTTAAGTAAAAATGAATGGCCTAATTTGAAGCCCTGGCTTTTCATCAAAGATGACAACTATAATATTAGTCAAAATTCTTATATTTTTGTCATCCATACTCATCGACGCAAACTAGCTTAATTTAAAAGCTTTATTACATCACAAACGCGACCATCTTGCTTCATTTCCCATTAGATATGCAGTTGGTACTACGGATATTTGGCTGAATACAGTAGCCCTCTTTGCCGTAATCAAATATTCTCAAAACAAGTAAAATATTATTTGTAGAAATCTAGAAGTAGTAGTCTTAGGAATGTAACCGACACTGATATTGCCAGCCTTCTCGTGCATCCAAATTTTGTAAAAAGTATGATGAACCAAAGAGAAAATTGCTTTAAGTAATAAGAAACGAATTTCATTTGAATTACGTAGTTGCAAAAATTAAGGAAAATATTCTTTTTGGACCACAAATTTTCCACCTTCTAAAGGCTCTTGCCTTCTACGGAGTTATTTACGGATTTTTTGGCCTCAGTATCTCAAAAATGCCAGTAACATATTCCTTAAAACCGATTTTCTTTATTTCCACCTATACAGTTTCTTTTTGAATTGTGGAGCTGTAGCTGCTGGACAGGGAGGAAGGGTCGATTAAAACATTTATGTTATGAAACGTAGATACCAAGCCGTTGAAATAAAGTAATGCTGGCAGAATTAATATTAGATAGTTTTTAAGTAAGAATGCTTCAGAAATAATAGTGGTGCTATCAACCGTCAGATGTTTCTGGTAAGACTTATTTATAAGGTGTCCTTTCATAGTTTTGGAACTTCTAAAATGGAGCTGCCATTATATATATAACAGCACTACAGGCCTTGGAGGCCCTGGGCTAATATTTTTTCCACCACTTCTCTCAATTTTTCTCTGTCTCTGGCTCCTTCCTGCCAATTCTTTACACCCATATCTCTTAAATCTTCCTTCACCACGTCTAACCATCTCGTCCTTGGTCCTTGGCATTCTCTCAATGTGGGACAACCACCTCGCTCTGACCTCTTGGATTATGTCTGGGTAACCATACTTACTTCTTCATTTGTTCATCTCCTCCATAACTTTTTCTAGCTATTTTTATTCCTCCCAATATTTTTCTCAGAATCCGAGGTTCACACACTCACACTCACTCACAGTTCACTCTGCTCCTTTTTGTTCATTATCCATGTCTCAGAACCATATAGTACTATGGGCCTAATTACTGTTCTGTATAATCTTAGTTTGGATGCCCGTGAGATCGATTTGGATGTGAACATTTTTCTCAGGCTAACATAAGCTCTGCTGCCCTTCATGAGACGTTTTTGTATTTCTTTCTTCTCTTCTCCTTTATTTGTGAGTGTAACACCTAGATATTCGAATTGTTGGACTTTCTCAGAAAGGTATTCTTTGCATGGTCTTTTATTTTTAGGTGTGTCTCCTGTATTCCCTTCGTATTCATTTCCATGCATTTAGTTTTTTCCTCGTTTACTTTTAACCCACTTTTTCTAGCTCGTTTTTCCAGTAAACCAAATAGTTTTATCAGCTCCCTTTTTGTTCTGACTAGCAGGACTATTTCATCGGATTAGGCTAAGCATTTGCTGTCATTAAAACAACTTCATTTCGTTGGTGACCAACGTAATCCCCACTACTACTTACGATATGTTACCCTAGTGAAGACACAAATCCAGAAATACGTAGTTTTAACTCTTACAATTTTACAAGTTTCTAGGTACTAGTTTCAAGGTACGCGAGGTGTGGCAGAAAAGTAATGGGACTGATTTTTTATTTACCAAAGTTTTATTTTTTTTGAAACATCAATGTTATCCCCTTCAAAGTAGTTCCCTTGGGCAGCTACACACCGATGAAGACGTTCCACTGTTGGCAGCAGCACTAGAAGTCTTCAACCGGTATGGTCTTTAGCCTATCCGTTACACTCTTTTGGATGTTGCCTAAGGTTGCGAAATGGCCTCCTTGGAGGACATTTTTCAGTTTAGGAAAAAGTCACATGGACTGAGGTCAGGCGAATAGGGGAGCTAGGGAACCACAGGAATGCCTTTTGAGGTCAAAAATTCTGTTATGGAGAGAGCAGTGTGACAAGTTATCGTTGTCATGATGGAGCATCCATTGCCTGCAATGTCTGGGCTCACGCGAATTACCCTTCTTTTTTGAGCCTTTCAAGGACGTCTTTATAAAAAACTTGTCCTGGAGGAACAAATTCTTTGTGGACGATTTTCCTTTTGTTAAAAAAACAAATTAGCATTGATTTAATATTCGATTTGCTCATTCGAGCATTCATTGGTCGAGGAGAGTTTGCTCAATCTTGACTTTGCCTTTTGGTCTCGGGATCGTATTCAAAAATCCATCTATCCTGGTATCACACGAGTAAAGAAATCTTGCTCATTCGCGATTCTGTCAAGAAGATCAAGGCACTTGTTGTTTCGAATGTCCTTCTGCCCAATTGTGAGGCTTTTGGGCACAATTTTGGCACAGACCTTTTGCATGTGGAAATATTCAGTCGAAACTTGACGAACAGTAAATCTGTTCTAATTTAATTATTCACTCAACATTCTTAATATTAAACGATGGTCTGATGTCGCTAGAGTGGTGACACGTTCAATGTTCTCATCGGTTTTAGAAGTTGAATGTTTCCCACAAGCATGTTTTAACTCATCATACGTCACCCTTGCCGATTCTCCAAGCTTAACACAAAATTTAATAACAATTGAACGAGTTCTGTCACACCTCGCATATTTGCAAAGTTTCAATATACAGTTGACTGATCTGTGAGTAATAATGACAAAAATGATTCATAAAGATCAGAATTTGTAACATCGCAAGTTACTGGTAAGAGATATATTTTGATTTAGTCTTCCACGTACTAATCTGCCTATTTGACATTTAGATTTTTCTTGAATTGAGCGTTTTTAGAATAACCAGTACCTATTGTTTCTAAACCTATTGACCTATCTATCTCTCTACTAAATCTTCCATTACACATTATGTAGATAATTGTTTATACTAGATGTATACGACTTTCCGGAATTAAAACCTTATGCGTTCAGATAGATATAAATACCCCATAGCGAAGCTATTTTAATCCACGCACAAGTCATTTACCAGCATAATTTCCGAATAAATAACGAATAATTGTGTGACAATGCGCAGTCACTCCATGTAACGATACGTACATATATTATGCTGATACTTATCGCGCAATGTACGTTGTTTATTATTCGTTAATAGAGGTGGCGTTGCTGTCGTATTTGCCCAGCGATTCTACATCTGCCGCGTACGGCCTCCCTGTTTATCTGCAGCGAGAATCTTAATGCATGCAAATTGAGCGTAGCGCAGCTAATTAGCGACTTACACGTCCGTTAACAATCACTGCGGGACATTAGCGGGCAATATGACACCGCGTGGTGTTGATCGATTTGTAGCGTTGATTGACACGGAAGCGCATTAAACGAAATGGGCGAATTGTGTTGGTGGGTGGAAGTTTACGATGTAAAATTTTAATGCGATTTATGTAAGTAAATCGGTTCCTATTTCCCTCTTTGCGTCACTACAAAATTGATTTTTAAATTATTCGTTTTGCTGCAACTAGTAATCATAAACGAAGTTTTCCGTTTATATAAAGTTTCGTCTTTTTTAATATTATTTTCAACTAAAGAGAATGAATATGAAAGAATATTAATTAATCCAAATTGATTAAGAAATTACGTGCGTGATTTAGTGCTTCAAATTTCTGCATAAATACCATTCGTGCAAGAGGATATCGCCTGGGGAAGATTCCTTGAAAAAGAAGATTTGTTAAATGACGCTAAGTTTGGATTTAAACCTGGTCGCCCTTCTAACAGTGAGGATAGTCGAGGGTCTTTAGAGGGGTGAACATATTGGTTTAAATGCATACAGGCTCTCGAATGCATGCGATTATTGCTCATAATTACAGTATTGCAACGAGTTAGCATGTATAGAGGATACTAACTTTACCCAGAATAAATTTAGTAAAAAAGTAGCATAATTTTTCGCAGGATATTCCCAAAATTGAAAAAAAAAGTCTTGAATCAATCTACATTCACATCAAGTGGCCACGTTAATCGACAAAATCGTAGTGTGATCTAAACGTCTAGGCTGGCATAATTCAGGTCCAATTGTAACTAACCTGTTCGTGTTTTGAAGTGTAAAAATTCTGTTTATGCCTTCTTTGAAAGATAGAAGATGGAAATTTTGTTTTATTTTCAATATTTGCATACTTGTTTATTTTAACATCAATTATTTTCGAAACCTCTATATTTTTACATGTTTTTTCATACCTGTATATATGTGGTTTTTTCTAAGAAAGAGCATATCTGTTTCTCCCCTTCTCCTTATTTGTATGATGTCACTCAAAAGACCATCGAGAACTTTCACTCCAACATCACTCTCGTACATTCAGTACACAACCTTCCAACACGATCATCCTCACACACTCACCAAATAATCGTACACCGTCATTCATCAAGCACAAGATGAAAATAACTTGCACTCCAACATCACCCTCACACACTCAGTACACAAACATTCAAGAGAATTCCTGTCGTTGTAGAAGAAACGACACGATAAAGAATGCAAGACTATAACCCAGCTTGAAGACATTGCAGCAGTCATTGATCACAAATTAGAACAATGGAGATATACGCAAGATTAGGGCTGCCACATCGATACTCTTGTGGACGCCAAGCACCCACAACAGTTTGATAGGCTTCATACAGAGGCATTTTGGTGTCATTGGAACTGTGCCATTAGAGCACCCATTCGAATGAATCCGAATGTCAAACCAGAAGCAAGAACCCAACGACCATACGAGCTCTAGTGACAGCATTCGCACTATTGTATACCTCCATTGTGTAAAATTTGGGAAATGAGTTATGTACTACAGTGTATTCACATTGAATATATAGTTAGCCAAGGAATCAAGCACACAATGAAAATAACTTACTCGCCAACATCACCCTCACACACTCACCAACACACTCACATTCGTTCATCTAACACACGATGAAAATAACTTGCATTCCAATATCACCCTCACACAGTACACAAACACTCAAGAGAATTCATGTCGTTGTGGAATAAACGACACGGTAAAGAATGCAAGACTATAACCCAACGTGAGTACATTGCAGCAGTCATTGATCCCAAATTAGAACAATGGAGATATACGCAAGATTAGGGCTGCCACATCGATACTCTTGTGGACACCAACCACCCGCGACAGTTTGATAGGCCTTATACAGAGGCATTTTGGTGTCATTGGAACTGTGCCATTAGAACACCCATTCGGGTGAATCCGAATGTCAAACAAGAAGCAAGAACCCAACGACCATACGAGCTCTAGTGACAGCATTCGCACTATTGCATACCTTCCTTGTGTAAAATTTGGGAAATGAGTTACTACAAAGTATTCATTTTGAATATATGCTCAGCCAAGAAATCAAGCACACGAAGAAAGTAACTTGCAATCCCATACATTCAGCACCCAAACACTCAACTCAAGAAACGAAACGACCTTACCCAACATGAATGCTTTACAACAATCGTTGACAATATTTGAAGAAAAATAACAACGCAGCATTCATATTGAGTAGTTGGTTAGTTGGTAACAAAATACCAACTAACCCTATACGACTACACGCGTTTGTGCGGGGAATTTTGAAGTTAGAAATAACTCAAAAATTGAAACCGTACAGACAGCAATTCAAAATTGCGTGTTCGCATAACGAGATTAATACAGATAGAAGAAAATTAAATGTGAAAGCCGCACAGATAGAAATACAACAGCGGAAAATGTTGTTGTTAGAAAATGAACCTCACGGAAAACGAGACGTCCGTCGGCAATAACAGCACGTACCGAAGTGACACTAATAATAAACAAATGGCGATGTCGATAGACATTCGTGACGTCACTTAATGACTTTGTCATTATATTGTTATTAAATAAATAATAAAAAGAACTGTGTAAACATTAAGTGCATATACAGGGCGGTACATTATCTAGTATACAGCGTGGTATAATTAGGTTGTTGTACAGATACACGGGTTGTATACAGGGTGGTGCATACTCGCGGCTGTATACAGGGTGATATATATACAGTGTTGTATGAGTTTAGCGGTTTATTAAGTTACGAACTTTATCTATACTGCAGGGATGTACTTATTTAAAGTGATTCGTATAGAAAAATATACGAATATGTTACATGGAATAAATTCAAAATTTAATTTTGCAAAAATTTATTTAATTCCTTCCGAACAGAGATTCATTTTTAATTAACAATTGACTTCGAAACACCTACTATTATTGTTAAATATAAATATATCTATACTATAATAATTTATGTATATTACCCAAAGTGTTTGCAATTTGCAGTGTTATCTGTGTTTTGTTTATTGTAGGATTACTACCAATAATTTTCTTATACATGTGCAGTATAGCTTGCTTTCCCTGTACACAGAAATGTCCACATCCAAAAGTAACACGTTTTCTTGGAGGCGATATTAATGACCCACTTGTACAAGGATGTGGATCCATTTTACCATCAAATAGTTTAAAAACTGATTCTCTTGTTTAATCGCAGTAGAAACAGAAAAAGATAATAGAAAAATATATTTAACGGAATATTTACTCAATCAGCTGTGCCTACAATATGGCGTCGTTAAAGTCTAGCAAATTTGGGCACTGTAAACATGACCGGCAATAAACCAATCCTAGGCCTACATTTTCGCGGGCTATTTTTGATTTGGTCCTCTTATTAAAAAACAAGGTACTTATATACATTATAAAACGTCAAACTGCGAAAAGATTGCGCGCGCAACAAAATATCTACTGGATAAATACTGGTCGGCTACTTCAACCCCTTGATAGATTTATCCTATAGATATCTTCTGTATGGAGGTGAAAAAACCTACTTCTGCTTTTATCGTACGAATATTTAAAAGATTCTTTCTTTTATTCACTGTATAAATGGTCGCCGCCGAGTTGATGTTAGTAAGAATATATTCTTTCTAGACCGTCAATGTTAACTATGACTGATAACTACGATACGTCTGTCATCACCAATATTAACATAACCTAAAGCCAACATATTGATGAAAACATACTCAGTAACGTACCTGGTTTTGTTAAAGCATTCTTGTTAGTGACCCAGGGAAACTTATGATTTGTGTTATTTATTTTTCTTTAGTTTCTTCAACAAGATCTTAACTAAATCCAGAATTAGACAATGAGAGGTCAACTAAATGTTCGTACTATTTAAACGAAATCTTTGCTAACAAGTGGATTGGAAAACCCAGCCCTATTGAATGGCCAAAAACTTTCTAAACCTTACCTCTTTTAATTTTTTCTCATAGAGATACCTGAGATGTCACCAAAACTATTGCACAATGTGCAGTATGATTGATGGACAAAATCTCAAAAGTAAATGATGTTTCCAAAACAAAATATTGCAGCATTTTTTAACAAAACTTTACAGAATGCGTCAGACCTTGGTCCAGATCAACCCCAAGACACTTTCCTTCAAAAATTTCTAAATATAACGAAATTTTAACAACCACCATATAGTAGCGGATCTTCTATAGTGGAGATATTCGCTAGCTCGCAATGACGTGAATGGATTAAAAATGTCAGAAACATAATAGCACTACCTGCACTACTAGCAAAAGATTACACTAGCCTAGAAAAAATTTCAAATAATTCATAAGATAACCTGTTTCCCGAATTGCAGTTTTTATCAACATAAAAAGAAAATATATCAACCATGAACGCACAACAGGAAACTTAAAAGTTTAAAATAAGAATTATGTTTTAGCAGTACAGCAATTCTGCCATTTATCTACAATATTCCACAATAATCGCGTAAATACGATACGCGCAAATCCTTGAAATCGTGGATCGTATAGAATATGTATTGCATAATACAAAAAAAAAGAATCGTTACGAGTTTCATCAAAAACGAACTACATAATTAAAGTACACATAAAGCATAGATTAAAACATGATGATCCAACATAGGTAGCATATAATTCGGCAAAAAATGTTAGTGCAAAAGCTATATAACTGCGGAAATATTGATCCAATTCAGAAAAAATGCGTTTGAGTGTTTTCAGCAGAAAATGCCAAAAGTTTTTTTCAGGAACGGAACAAAAGATTGTGAACTTTTATAAATATCCCAACGATGCTAGTGGTCTGAATATAAAATTATAAAAATTAATAAAAAATCAAGTAATTCAACGCTTTTCTACAACAACAAGTTTTTCTGAAAATGTTTAATCTGCAAGTAGTGCAACAACAAAATTACCATCAAAAAAGTCAAAACAAAGAGCTTGCAAACAACTACCTTTATTTCCAAATTTACAAAACATATTCATAATCGGAGACTACAAAATACTCAAATCGCTATGCGGCTCTTCAGCAAATGATTCAGATTGTCTTATTTTTCTACCTGTACCAGAAGAGCAAAATAAAACCAAAACGCAATACTGCTAATAGCCAACACCATACACTATATGAAATAGCCAAGTTTTACGTAAAATAGGTGTAAGTATGTATGTAGAAAAACAATGTCTCAGACTGGATTATTTTCAACCAAAGAACATGTATAGGAACAGAGGAACACAACTACAACAAGTAAATCACATGAGCTATCGTGCATACAAACTAAGACTACTTGAAGTAAAATAAAATTGTTAAACAAAATCCAAACTAAATCAAAATTTGATCAGAAAAAAATGCTACAATCATTAAACAGACTAAAACAAAAACGGAACATTCAAACATTCCCATCAAAAAAATACCTGGAAACGTTAAAGTTGAAAAGCAAAAAGAAATAATATTTTGGCTAACCACCCTAGACAAACGCAGCATGAACTGTACAAAGGGACCCAATCCAGCGTGGGCCAACCCACTCCAAAAACCTTTACACCGTAAGCTGGTACGATCTGAAATAACAAACAGCTCATGAAAAATTGCTCAACCTAATACCCAACAAAGAACTTTTTTTTTTGATATCATACGAAGCTTTCCAGGAGCTGCCTTTTGATAAAATTTGAAATCCAAAGAGTTTGCAATTGAATTTCATCAACGCCAAGTACCCAAAATTCAATAGAGATTTCTAAAATCTGCAAAAATATTTAGGCATGTATGACCAAACATAACCAACTCAAAATTCTAACATAATAAGACAAGCGCTAAACCTACAAATATGGAACCAATGGAAACTAAACCGTCCTCTATTGTAGGCGACCCATTACAGGAGGCAAAACACAAGTTTTCTCTTATTTTACTCCTACGAACAAAATCTTCCTCGTCGAAACGACTTCATTTTGCCTGTGCTTTTCGAGTTGTTTTATTCTTCATATACCGGATTAAAAACTAATATGCACAGTATGACTTTTCCATCTCCTCAATTAAATCATTCAACGGGATTAACTTATTCTCTTTCATATCCCAATACTACTTACTTAATTCACACATCCATACATGAACACTTTTGCGCACAAACCCAACTGGTTCTATGTAGTTTAGAAATGGTGTAAATCTAATTGTATACGTACGAGTACGTACGCATATGCACGTATGTATGTATGTATGTACATACAAAAGCCGAACACGAACGCCGTCTTTCTTAATACTATTGACATATTTATGTTCATCTGTTCGCCTGTAGTTTCCAATTACTACTATATGTCATGAATAATGTATGATTCAAATGGTATTTTGTGAATAACTTAATTGTATCGATTCCGTCCGTACAATTCTCTTCCATTATCCATTTTAACAATTCAACTGGATACGTTGTCGACGGTGTTCGATTTGTTTCTAGTATGCTAGGGCGTGGTAAATCGAAATTTAGACTTAAAACAGACTCAATTATAAATTAGAAGCTGTTATTAGCTTCGCCACGTCGGAGAAATAATTTAAGTCGAGTACCTACTAGAAAAGTGATTCAAATACAAATGCAAATTACACTGTACTTATGGTGTCGTTATAAAGTGAATATATTGCTAACCCAATTAACCAAATCCTGCATATCTTAAACCCTACCAGCCCAATACGTAAGATTATTAAAAGAATAAAAACACAAAAGAAAAATTAAAAAAAACAATAGACAAAAGTTAAAGAAACCTATAAAGTGTAGTCCTAATATCTCCATATCTGTCAGAAATATATCAAATTCTAAAATGTTCAAAAGTATAGCCCTTCCGATGAGCCAGATGCAGTACCATAAGGAATACGGGATACTATTTATGTATTGAGAATTGGCAAAACTGGTATTGCCAGATGAAATTCGTCACCGTCATGTTAAAGTTTGACATTTTTGAGGTTAGACGTGTTCAAAACGTTTTGTCGTGCGAGCACTATTTGTGTTGTTTACAAAAGTTGGAAATTTCATCTCAGCCAAAATAGGGAATTAACTCTTTCTAAATTTTCTAACTATGATTTATTATGACTTTCGACGTGGTCTAACTCATGAACAATGCTTCAATCAACTGAATTCAACATTTGGCGATGAAGCCTCATCCACAGCCACCGTATATCGCTGGTACACTGAATTCAAACGTAGACGTAGTTCGCTTCCGGATGAAGTTAAAGAAGGTCGTCCAAAATCAGTCGTTGTGCCGGAAAATATCGATGCTGTGCGAAAACTAATTGAAGAAGATCGTCATGTGACATATCACGAAATCGAGAGATGTTTAAGCATTAATATGACCAGCATACATAGGATTTTGCACGAACATTTGTGGGTTCTGAAGCTGTGTGCACGTTGGATTCCACATTTGTTGACAAATACACAAAAAAAAGCTCGTGTCCATTGGTGCCGTAAAATGATTTCAAAATACAACTGTGGTGCATCCAAAGCAGTATACAACATTGTCACAGGTGACGAGTCGTGGATCATGCCTATGGGCCAGAAAGAAAAATCCAGTCCACAGCATGGGTTTTTCAATGTGAAGCAAATCCAACAAAAGTTGTTCGTTCTCGGAGCGTCAAGAAGCAAATGGTGGCGTTTTTCTTCACGAAAATGGGCCCTGTGGCAACTGTGGCTCTCAAAAATCAAAAGACCGTTAATTCAGAGTGGTATACGACCATTTGTTTGGCTGAAGTTTTCGGTAAAATTAGAGAAACCAACACAAAACGACGAATCATTTTGCATCACGACAATGCCAACTCACACACATCACACGCAACAAACGAGTATTTGGACACACAAAATATCGAATTGTTGGGTCATCCGCCTTACAGCCCCTATTTGGCACCCAATGACTTCTTCTTGTTCCCAGTAATTAAAGATAAACTGCGCGGACAACGATTTTCATCGCCCGAAGAAGCAGTTGAGGTCTTCAAAACGCATGTTTTAAAGCTACCATCTTCTGACTGGAAAAAATGGTATGAAGGGTGATTCAATTGCATGCAATATTGTATAGATCTTAAAGGCGATTATTTTGAAAAGCAATAAAAATATTTTACATCAAATTCATTTGTTTATTATTTTTGTTCTCAATACATAAATAGTATCCTATTATGTTCAGTACCCAAACAATACAACCTTCAATTAGAGTAGATTAGAAAGTATGTCCATCATGAATATTCTTTATTTTTAAGTTCCACTCACTTGATCTCCAAAAGTTGCTGAAGAAATTTAGTGCACTCTAAACCCTGCTGCTCAAGGTGGTCATATTCTTTTGAGCCACCGTCAAGTAATTACAAAAGATTGTCGACTAGCATATCAACGGCTTATGCAGCTTAGGTTTCCCCAACTCCCCGCGTTTGAGCATGCGAAGATTACCACTCCAAATTGTTTGTCGAAGTTGTTTTTTTTAGTCAGCCTTATGATGACCCAATAAATCTCCTGATTTGGAGACTGTATGCCCAGTCTGCTTCGCCTGTAGATGCAAAGAATTGAGATTCACTAGGCATCACGTCGCTGAAGTTAGACAGGTCTAAATTTTCGCTACAACTCCCATGCAGTCCCAGGTTTCTGCTTGCTTATCCTTTAGTTTTTGGCCACCAAACTAATGACTTAAATAAGTAAAGAGAAATGCTTTTGATTTCAGGTGTGTGTGAAAAAAACAATGGCAAGTACTAAATGCTCAAATGAGCTTGTCCGACGATTTTTGGAGATGAGTTTTCCAGGGAAATTTGGAAGGTTCTCCTATGCTTTGAATTTAGAGCGGACTGCACTATTAAAGAAGACTATTAAATAATTGATGTATTCTTATACCCCAATCTTGATAATGAGGGAGCACAGTGAAGGTGAGAATACCCCTCTCTTTTGCACAGAATATCTTAACTCATTAAACTCATTAAAGCCTTTTTATAGATATCTTTAGACAACGTTCTGATTATCTGATGTAGGTAAATTATTAAAAAACGTCAAAACCACAAGTTTATTCCTCGATAGAATTCTGCTGAATTAAAGTGAAAAAAAAAGAAATTAAAAACGACGTTCTTACGTCAACATTCAACATTAAGACTCTATTCAACGTCGCGTTAACATTTCAATTTTTGCGAGATTATTTCGCACAACTCAACCGAAAAACTGTTCCCGACATATTCATAATAACCGCAAAGATAACGTTCTTGATTAAATCTGCCCAGCTACACGCAATTACAAACATTCTTCAACTGAAAAACAATTAAAAACGTTTACATTCCACTGAT
The DNA here is from genome assembly GCA_004785975.1 of Popillia japonica. Taxonomy (NCBI): domain Eukaryota; kingdom Metazoa; phylum Arthropoda; class Insecta; order Coleoptera; family Scarabaeidae; genus Popillia; species Popillia japonica. Next base: position 25,796 of record ML218669.1, read on the forward strand.
TCGGAGACGGCAAGCAAAATATTTGTGTCGCCTACGAATATCAGATTTAGGACTGAACATTTCAGACTTTCTTATGGTAATTTCCCTCTGAAATAAATATTGGAACATTTTTCTTACTGTTGTGATTTATGTTTATTTTATCGTTCTTGTTTCGTTTTCCTTGAATGGTAATTACGGAAGGGGATAATAAAATTATTCAAGACATGCTTAAGTTAAGTGCTTAAATAAATAAAATATTAAAACCTCTTTATGCAATCGCATTTTAAATCGATTTATTTGTTTGAATTCGATTTAATATATTGCATTTTAGTTATTTCGGAAATGCCATCGAATATAAACGGATTTCCGATATAGAAATATAATACGAATTTGGAATTTTATTAATGAAAGTATTTCAATTTGATTAATGACTCTAGACGGAATTATTATTTAAAATCATATAAAATAGCGTAGCTTTATGAAACTCACAATGGAACGCACTATTGGACAAAATGAATAATAACGAAATTGTTGTGTTCACTTTATTTTATTCAAACGTGCTGGCTTCAAGTGTTAATAGTTACTACATTTCTCACTGCTGCAACAAACATTTACACCCAATCTGTTTATAGATTTACAAAATATGTACATATTCATAATTTATCAATTCAATCCCTTAACAGTAACAACTTTTGTTGAAATTACTGAAACTATACTTAATACAGAGTGCTCCACTATCATAAATATATCGAAAAAAGACTAAGTGCAAAATTTTCGATAAGTACCATCACCATCTCTCTAACACATTTTTAGCCATCAGTGGCGTACCGTTTTTCAGTGGCATATCAAACATGTTTTTTTTTAATGGAACAATATATATTTTGTTACAAATTCGGAAAACCCTCATAGAGTACTTATTTTTTGTTGTGTAACATCATACCCCTAATCTTAGCAGTTTCGTTGTTATAATGGTGTCGTCAACAACTCTAAATGTATGACGAATAGCTAAATTGATATAAGCAATATTGTACATCATCTACATGTCATTGTCACCTCACATGACATTCGACTGAACGACTACTACTACTACTACTAGCTCAAACTACTTCCAAAATGCACTGCTCTCTCTCTCTCTAATAGAGCAATGCTTCTACACTAGTTCTCACAGGGTATCACCCCCTTACGGTCGCTCGCAAGAGCACCATCCTTATATAATCTCTAGTAGGGCATCGCCCTTTATGTGCTTACACAGCACCCAATG
>ML218669.1:27045-61211 GCA_004785975.1 Popillia japonica
CAATACTCTAACTACTCTCTCAGGGCATCGCCCTTTATGTGCTTACGCAGCACCCAATACACTAACTACTCTCTCAGGGCATCGTCCTTTCTGTGCTTACGCAGCACCCAATACTCTAACTACTCTCTCAGGGCATCGGCCTTTATGTGGCCTCCTACCTCCCCTTCTAGCCACCCCTGTCCTCTCATCATTCCTTAGACGAGTAAGTAAACATATCAAAACTTACCCAGTAAATTGCTTCTAATATTTATGCACAGTTGACAACACTACTGATACTCACTGACACATCTATATTCTACCTTGTTTTTTACCTCTCTGTTAAGTTCACAGCATACTCTATAAATTGTCTATGTAGGTTCGTGACATGCTGTTCACGACAAATTTTTTTCTTTTGTTTGTTTTTCTTCGCAATTAGGCTGTGCTTCCAATTTTTTTTTTCTTTTGGCAGGAACTAAATTGTACCGGCATTTCGATTTAGGATTTAGGGATTTTTTCAAGTGATTTATGGAAAAAAGATTGTCATTTTATTCTAAAATATCAAATGGAAAGTATATAATTTGGATTTGTAAGAAAAGAAATTTCATTACAAAATTAAAAAAGAAAAACAAGATGTTGTCACTTCCAAAATCAATTCTGTCATGATAAAACAATAATAATTGTCAAAAAGTAAACGGACAAAAAATTAACTAACAAACTTTATTGTTATTTGATAAACGGTTGCAAAAAATTCCTGGAACTCAACAAGAAATGGTTGACACAGTGTCTACTCTTGGAGAATGTTTAAAAAATTGTTTGTTGGCGTCAAGTGTAAGGCTGAGATATATCCTCTCAAAATGTGTTCAAATCAACGTTCTTTTAAAAAGGTTTTGGATAGATTTACGACTACTGGTACTGTTCAACGAGGAAAGTTAGAACGAAGTTAGTTTTGACTGTAGAAAACGAGTTGCAAGTTCTGAAGGCGGCAATTAGTAGTAATATTGATATTTCGATACATTCTGTATTCTGAGTATCGCACTTTTCAAAAATACAAGTTCCAGCCATTTAAAATTCAACACATACACCAAGAATAGCAAACTCAAGATTTTTGGCACCGGGCAGCATTTCTCACGTATTTGATCGATAATTTTGCCTATTTTGACCTACGATCGGAGGAAACTCATTCAAAATTAAATTGTTTTCCAATCATTACCTATTTATCGATCGATATCGATCCACCAAGAACGTTTTAACCTCTCGACCCACTGGAATCCGACCTAGTCCATCCATAGACCAGAGAAATCAACATCATCAGTCCTTTCCAATTTTCACCTACAGCCTAGGCCGAAAAAAAAAACACCGAGAAATGCCGAGAATTACCGTTAAACAACACAGCGGAATCTTTGCCACGGTTAATTATCACGAACGTGCACAAGCTGTCAGATTGTTAGGACGTATGTTGATAAGTTGGTATCACTGACGATATTTAATTTAATTTGTAGTTGGAAAGCTAAAGTTTATGGTTAAATATTAATTAATTACGACAGAAATTTAATTTTCAATTCACGACATAAATCAAGTGCCTAGAAGTTTAATAGATTAGTAAATTGTTAATTTTATTTAAAGTAATACAACGCCATCTAGTGAGGGTAGATAATAAAAGTGCTATAATTTTATTTGATTTTCAATTACGAATTTATAAAACTAATTGTCACTGAGATCTAAAGAAATTCAAACCATAGAACCATTAAATATCCATTTATTTACATTTCTACAAATTATATTTCTTCTTAATTAATAAACTATTACCGTTTTGTGTTATTTAAAGTGGTCAAAGTAGTCAACGTTGATTAGTATTGTATCTACGGCCTAGAATAATATGAAATACATATCTGATTTCTTTAAATTCTCCTCATGAGTTCTAGCAAAATCTTTCACGATTTTAACCGTTTAGCTCAATGTTTAGAAAGCCATTTTTGTCTGTTAATTTCAGACATTTCCTTCACTATAAAACATAATTTAATAAAACATCACCTTGAATAAATTAGGTTTTCATAATAATATTTCTTCTGTGGAAGAATTTAATTTAAGTTTTGTTATATACATTTAAAAACTATGCCTATCTACAAGATTATGTTTACAATCTATTGAACATTTCAAAATCAAATTAAAATACAACCATAACGAGAAAATTAATGGTCTTTAGATTCAATGTATTTTTTTTTGTCAAACTCTAACAATTTTCTTCAAAATCTAGAAAAAAACATAGCAAAGAAATATATTCAAGAGCTTAAATTGATAAAATATTGTATTGTAATATGCATTTATAATATTGTAATGTAATATTATAAATGCTAAGGTTTCCATATGTGTTCTAAAATGTATTATTAATATATGTCATTTCATATATTAATCTTGTTTTATAATCATTTTCTGAGAAGTAATATTTTGAAAACCTAAGTTATGTCGTCTTAAGTTAGAGTGCTTAGACAAAGTAATTACGGGGACGTAACAATGCCAAATTACGATCCTATAACTATAAAAATGTAACTACTGGCTACTTACTGGCTAAAACCCACTACTGGTACCTCCTTTAAAATTGTTACAGATCACTAGTGCTTATGATACGTAAATGAAATCAAGAATAATTCAGGCAGACATAGCCGTTGGTTCACTGATTTGCTGCAGTTCATTATCTCGACCCCTTTTCTAGTGGGAATGGAAATTTGATTTGAATTGATAGCTCAATCTCGTGTGTGGCCAAAGTTTTTGGAAGCAATTTCTGAAAATAATGGTCAATATTCGAAATTCCTGATTCATTGGAAAATCATATAAACTATTCCTTGGGAGACACCCTGGAAGTTGTATGGTCGTAGTCGTCGGAATACAACGAATCCTGCGAAAGATGCCCAAACATATAAAAATCACGCAAAACATCACACCCATTCAAATGTTATCTAAACATGAAAACAAGCACATAAGAGAACAAAAAAAAATATTTTTCTACATAACTCCCTTCAACACTAATACACTTATTTCATCTTTTTTCCAGTTGTCCCATACCCTCAGAAAAAAATTGCTTCGGTAACTCCCCACAATATTCTTCAACAGCTTTTTTGGGTTCTTCATCAGAAGCAAAACGCTTTCCCCTGAGATGCTTTTTTAAATTTTTGAATAAAATGAAGTCCGACCGCGCTATGTCGGCACTATAAGGTGAATGCCTTAACTCTATATACACACAGTCATTGAGTATCTGCTGAACTTTGTATGCCTTATGAACCCGACAATTGTCGCGCAGCAACAAGTTTTTTTGTGGATAAGAATGCACCAGAGCAGTTTTTAAATTTTTAATTGTGTTTCCCTATATTTCTCCATTTATGGTAGACCCTCTCGGCATATATTCAATAAGCAAGCCTCCTTCAACATCCCAGAAAACAGTTGCCATCAGTTTTTTTTCCAGAAAATTGTGTCTTAGCCTTTTTTGGTGGTGGAGAGCCCTTATGAACCCACTGCATGGATTCTTGTTTAATAGCAAGGTCCCAGTAATATACCCAAGTCTCATCCCCGATGATAATTCGAGATAAAAATGTTGTGTCCCTCTCCACCTCGACCAAATTTTCTTAAGAAACTTCTTTTCTGTACAGTTTTGTTCAGGTGTAAGCAATCTGGGTATCCACCTTGCAGACACCTTCCTCATACCTAGATCGTCATGCAAAATTTTGAGAACGCTTGTTTCGGATATACAGATTTCATTGGCAATGACAGAGATCTTTCAGTACCAAATTTTCGACTTTTCGCACAATGTTTTAGGTTCGAGCTTCAACGGGTCGTCCGGACTTTGGGTCATCATTGATTGAGTCTTGGCCCCATCGACAGTTTAAACCAATATTTTACTTAGAAATAAGATGATGTATATTCTTCATATACAGCAACCATTCTTTCATGAATTGCTTTTAGACCATTGCCTTCTTTTGTCAGGAACTTTATTACGCTGCGATGTTTAACCTTAGTTTCACTCATTTTATCGAGAAATAGACGATCTCAGAAAAAAACTTAATAACACAACTTCTCACAGTGACAGCATTTTCTCTATAATTTGTTTGAATCGTGATAATAGAGGCGCTTTTTAAAATGTTGTTCAGTTTGACCTATATAACAGTTGTTATCTTTTTCGCCTTTATTAATTTTATAAATAATTTACTGTTTAATTCAATACCTGGGTGGCAAATTTTATTGATTTAATTGTATTAGTGGAAAAACTACATAGAATTAAAAAACAAAATAGCTGTCGGTTCCAAGAAAGAAACGTACAAAGGCTAGTTTCTCTATCACACGTCAAACTGCTCAATTTGAAATAAGGACGAACGAGTCGTCCTTTTGAACCACTAATCGATTCGTCCATCTCCTCTATTGAAACGTCCTGCGGGATGTTCGCTCCCGATAACAAATTCTCATATCACTGCACACATTGATCTTACAGCATCCGATAAGTGACGATTGAAAATCAACCAGTCTGGTATTAAATGTTTCGGGCGCCAATACCGTCGATAACCCATCATCTGCCGGAAATTATTCCCTTTTTTTCGAAGCGCTAATCGGAACGTCCCCTCAGTTTATCGCCGTATACACAGTTTTCGATTTAACTCGCTCTCGAAAGGGCCCCTTACGTTCCCCCGCACACAACACACATATAACGATTGACCCACAGTGTTCACAATACGTACTGTGCGCGTGTATGCGTCAACTTGTTCGTCCTTCACCCTATAAATCAACCGAGACTTAATCCAGTACGAAACAGAATATCCATTTAATATCAAATATTCACTTGAAAATTACACGGGACAAGCAATTTATATGTACGGGCCAACGTCAACGGCGTAATAATGTAAAATTCGCAGCGCTGTGTTGCGAGCTAAGGGGTGAGTTAGGTCGTGCACACGCGTTATTGCGAATCTATATAGTTCCAACGGCCTACTGCTGCTATGATATGAGCGTCCGCCTCTTCTCGAAAATGACATATATCACGAGAAAATTGCCACTTTATCGCGTAGACGGTTATTACCTCCATCACCACCCGTTGAGATTACTGTTGACCTTACGGAATACGTTTCCGATGAAGTATTTATATCAGCTATAGGTCAACGAGTAATAGGAATATTATTCAGTATTTTTGAAAATATTTGTTACATCATTATGGGTTGTAATAAGTAGAGTAAACCATTACCCACAAATTTGATTAGCTGCAATGCCGTCTAACCTCCAATGAATCAATATCACATTGGTGAAGTAGAAGCTGATAGTCATACCCACGCTCTGGGAAAACCTTCCAGTTTTATTATTTTAAAAACTTTCTTTGAACTTTCTCCACAGTATCTTTGTGGGACGAATAGAATGGATGCCAAATCAGAGAACCATACTCCAGTTTAGATCTAACGAATGCGAAGTAGAGCAGTTTAATTGTTTCAATATGAAACGAAGTAGAACTTCTAATTAAAAGACCTAACATCTTCATAGCAGACGTTACGATGTCCTCTCGATGAGTAGAAACGGTGAGGGAAATATCAAGCTAAATCCCTGAAAACTGTTCCTCGAAGAAGTGAAGTGCCATTAATGGTATAATCAAATAGAGTAGGATTTTTTCTGGTGTAGCTCATAATCCTGCATTTCTTGACATTTAGTTGCAAACCATTAGCGGTGCACCACTCAGTTAGCCGATTGACTTGACCTTGAAGAAAATAACAATCGTTAATGGAATTCACTGTGGTAAAGATCTTGAGATTATCTGCGAACATACATTTATAAGAACTAATGCACTCCATCAAATCATTAATAAATAAAATGAACAAGAGTGGTCCAAGATTAGAGCCTTGTGGAACTCTTGAAGTAACATGAAACAGCCTAGATTTGTATCCATTATAAGTCACGTATTGTTTTCTATTAGATAGATAAGTTTCAAAGAATGTTACCAGCGAATCACTAAACCCAATTATCTTAATTTTTTGTAGTAGTAAATTGTGTTCAATTCTATCGAAAGCTTTTGATATATCTGTATAGATAGTATCTACTTGACTACAAGAATCAAATTGATCAAGTGTATATTGAGTGAAATGAGCCACATTAGTTACTGTAGATCATTTTTTCATGAATCCGTGCTGGTCTGGAGATATGAGATGCTTTACCATAGGACAAATTCTTGAATAAAGAACACATTCAAAAGCCTTTACAAAATTGTTAAGAATAGATATTGGCCTGTAGTTCCGGATATCGTGCGGAGATCCTCCCTTCAGAACTGGACTCACCTTGGAAGATTTCCACAAGTCAGGAAACGTTGCAGACGATAATGCATGTTAAAGATTATGGTAAGAGGATGTAGCAGAACTGTCAGACAGTCACGCACCAGGAAACTTGGAATACCATCCGGTCCAGCTGTCATCCTATCTTTAAGTTGTTTAATGGCGGCGGCAGTATTTTCTTCGCTAATCATGGGTATGTGTATGTATGGGGTACTAGTAGGCATAGGTGGCAAGTGACTATCAATCGAATCAGTTGTGTAGACACTGCTAAAATAATGAGCGAATACATTTACAATATCCTGTGGGTTATCTTAGGTAGATTCATCGTAGGTTACTGTCGAAGGAATTCGTGACTTTCCAGTTCTACTATGAACAAAAGCCCAAAACTTCTGAGCGTTCTCAATGATTGAAGCTTCTGAACTAAGAACATAATCTTCATACGCAAACTTTAATCGTCGTTTTACCTTTGTTCTTAAACATTTATATTGCTCCAATGCAAATGTGCTTCGCGATCGTTTGAACTGTTTGAAGTAATACGCTTTGAGTTTAATGTTATAATATAATTTGCATATCGGATAATTCCTAACAATAGTTTTGTAGAGTGGAACATGCATATCAAAAATTGAATATAGTTTATCGTAAAACAGATGGCATGGTGAATTCACATCAGAGACAGTGTTCAAGAAGTTTCAATCGGTTAATGCTAAGGTTTGATAAAGTTGCTGAAAATCGGCTTTCTTAAAATTGTTAACATTTATTTTGGTGATTATTGCTGAAGTTCTTAATATTCCTAGTGGAATATGGTAAAAGTATGTGTAATGCTGGACGATCGTCATCTTCTGGCAACATAGGGCAAGGGTCTCTAAACACCACAGCTCCAAATGTCGATAAGACTAAGTCCATGGATGTATTGCTCAAAGGCATCAAAAAAGCTTTCAAAATAATGGATAGTTACATAAGGAGGAACGTAGATAACAAATATCTGAAGTTAAGCTATGAAGATGACAGACTTCATTGATACTGCTTTCAAGGATTTCATCCAGACGTTCAATAATGTATGCCATAAGGATTTGTCTCTTAAAATTAGCAAACTAGGCATCACCATACATATGACCTTCCTCACACTTCACGTTACTTTGCATCAAAAGATTGGATGAATTTTTCTCGATCAACATACGTGCATCAGGGCGCCCCGTGTCCAGCTATGGATATCTGAATTATCCAATCTGTACACGATCAAAGTTGCTGTCAATGTTAACATCCGACTGGAGTACGCCGGCGACATTGCAGTGTCATTCACCATTTTTTTATGGTAGCGTGAAACTTTTAAAGAATTTTTGGGTCGAACAATTTACTACTGGAATATTTTAAAGAGATTATAGTAGTGGACAATCACCAACACCTCCTGAATTTTAGTATATACATAAATCTCGCAAAGTAGAATAAGCTCGGAACCAGGAAGAAAAACATGAGGAACTTAAAACAGAAAAGAAGAATTTGATCACCCTGAACAGGAAAACGACCAAAAATTGAATTCCATTTTAAACATTTTTGTAGACGTCATCGCCACAACATCCCAAAAGAGAATTTGCAGCGGGCCAACGATTCTCTGATATTTTGGCATTATAAGTTAGCTAGAATTGTCTAAAAAAAAACACAAATTTTTTCCAAAAATGCTAGCCAAAGCCCCTTCTCGATGAGGTTTTGCTTTAAACCGAAAATGCTCACCATTATTATTAATTATATGAAGATCAAAATGCAATGGAACAAATTTGTTAGAATGATGCAATCCACACAACAACAACCTTGAAAATTATTCTTATACAAAGCAAGCCATTGTCAGACTTTACTACCACTCACTATGTACATTCGGAAATAAAGTTTTCTAACACAGTTATAGAATACTGCGAACACTGCATAAACATTTCGATTTGCGGCACCACTAATACCCACACAAGCAGAACATCTTAAGATGACGTTCAATTTAGACGTAGGTCACCTTCTAATCCGCATAAATATGCAAAGCCGAATCCGGTAATCCTACTTAGTTAGGTCACTACTTAATTCTTATTCGTACGAAGCGGTCGATTTCGGCTCGGGTTCCTGGCTTTACCGTTGGCCAGTATCGAAGCGAGTGTATCCTTTTTTGCGACGGCTTGTCCCACCTAAAGACTAATCCTTTTGTAAAACAATCCAGGAGCCCGGATTTATCCGAAACAAAAACCACTAGTCGGACCGTCAACCCATCTTTCAACCTTCACCAACCCCCGCGCTGTACATACATATATTTTCTGGCCGTGACGGATTTCGAAATTAAAAAATAATTTTCAGAACGATTTGACGGTCAATTTATTACAGGGTTGGCTGAACCGTTACTATCGCTTGGCGTATAATATGAATGCTAAGTTTATTTTGGTTGATACATGTTTCTTGTTGTAAAGGGATTTTATTCTTTGCCACTGGAGCTTTTAGGGAATGGAATCTACGACTAGTTACAGTGATGTTAATTTATCATACTGATTTAGTGTTATTGGATTCCTTACGGAGCCACTTCAATCAGCAAAACATCTCCGAAATTACACGAACACATCAGTGATTAACAGCCACTATATGCCTTTGCGTGCAGGGAAATGAACACAAACTAACATCCGAAACAAAACAAATATTATGCATAATGACGGTCCCGTGCATTCCGCATGTTTGTACGGCGGTTTTAAAGTCACAACCGAATGTAACCGTTCTGGACTGAACTATTAGAGGAATGAACAGAATTTGCACGCTCTGTATGGTATACATTTGCATTCATCTGCACGTACACACAGCGTAGCCAAGCCACGGTTTACCTTCCTAATTGTCTAGGTAATAATCGGACGTATCATGCTGAATGTGAATGCAACAGTGAGCATTCTAAACCGGGTGGTGCTAGGGAGGTTGTTAATTGAATTTATAAGCACCGCTTTTACTATGTCTGAAATTGCATAGCTTTCGCATCATAAGTAATTACACATTGCGCAATGTTATACTGCGAAAGACACGAAATTCATGAGAACTGGAAGTAATCTCTCTGTTTCCTTAAAATATGCAAACTACTAATACAGAAGTAAAAATTGAATCGAATGTTTCCGCCCAAATCACACTTTAAATTTTTACGAGGTGATGTGACACGTTCTTCAGAAATATCTTGTCGATATGTATGCAGCATACTGAAGGTCGAATAACTTCCGTGGCCGTAAAGTTTTATAGGTAATCGGAGTGATTCCCTTTTACGTTTTCTCTCAAACAACTTAAATACCACTACAAAAAGGAATTATTTACAAATAAACAAAATTTCCTTCTGGTGGAGGTCGTCATATCTCTATCATTATCCGCTTGAATGGTCATGAAGGACGTAACAATCTAGCTGCTCCTCGACAAACTTTCTGCAACGAAACTCACACACAAAGTTTTAATTAATTTAGTTTTGATGGCACAAAAAATACAGCAGATAACTTCCTTGAAACAACAGCTCGGAACGAATGTATTAATATCGCCACCTGACATTAGATGTCATTCTCTAATCTTTCGTCGGTCGCTGCGGTGACGGTAAAACGCTTCGCCTTGATAACGTAAAAGATTCCGAACAAATGAAACTTTATAAAAGAAAGTTTAAACTGAAATTGGTGAAAGACAGCAATTTTGCAGTAACTTCGTTAAAGACGAAACGTAGTTTAGCTAATTAAAAGTTACTGAAGCTTTAGGTATATTTCTTTCAAGAGATCATTTTCCTTTATTGTTCTAATACCTGTAAAATGCTGGCTTCGTAATGGAATTATGGAATTGCTGCGAAAATACGGTTATCAACTCAAGCAACACAGAGGAAATGTCTACAGTCGGCAGTAATGGAAGATTGAGTTGTGGAAGCTGTATATTCTGTCGATCATATAATCTCGTAAATTCGCTGTTATAATTACTTAGTCCTATAAAATATAGACAATAAAAAATATATGAGCAATAAATTATGTACATATTTTTTTGTGCTATTTATATTCTATAAAGTAATCTATCTACTATAAAAGAAACTACTTGTTACTACTTGCGTTACTACAAAAATTTAATATAAAAATAGTAACACATAACAAAAAAGTAACACATACATAATAATAATAATAGTCGTACCGAACAGGAAAATATGTATGTTGCCAAGACCAAATACGTGCCCGCGCAATCTAATGTAGAAAATCATGGGCTTGTTCTGCCAATAACATACTTCTGACAGCTCTCCTGAAATCCGGCTTAGTAAGATTCTTTAGGTTAGACGGAATTAAGTTATAATCGTTCGCTAGGGTATATGAAAAAGAGCGCTTATAAAAGGTAGCTTTGTGACGGGGAATGTTTATAGCATCTTTACGTCTAATATTAACATTATGGATATCCGTTCTAAACCTAATCCGAGCAGCAAGATACGAAGGAATACCAGCCCGAATAATTGAAGGACAGAAGGTGGTGAAGTGTAAGAATCGGCGTTTTTGCATGCTAAGCCAAGAAGCCTCGCACAGCTTATGGGAGATGGGATGCCCACGAGAAATTCCGTAAATAAACCTAAGAAACATGTTCTGGATCATTTGGATACGTTTAGTAACGATAGCTAAAAGGCAAGGACCATATACGATATCACAAAAGTTAAAATGTGATAAAACTAGCGAATCACAGAGTAAAATTTTTGCACTCTTGTTAAGAATATGACGATTGGGAAATAAAGTTTTAAGATTACAAAATGCTCTGCGAATCGAGTGATTGACATGTTCTCTAAAGCGTGAAGTCAACATCTAAGAAGAGCCCTAGATTACGAACACAATTTTTATGCTCCAAGGAAGTATTGGCAAGGACAATATTAACATTTCGCAAAGCAGTGGTATGAGATCTTTCCCTACCGAATAGCATAAAGTAAGATTTATTGCGATTAAGTTGTAAACAGTGTTTATTGGAAATATCAGCAAGATTATTAAAGTCATTATTTGACAAGAGAAACAGAACGTGACAATTCATTAATTTTAAAAGGAAAATAGAGCTGTATATCATCAGCATACATATGAAAATTACAAGTAAGACGTGAGAGTGAACATAGCTGCGACGTATAAATTGAAAATAATAATGGACCCAATATTGAACCCTGTGGGACACCTGAGCTCAAATATGCTAGTTTCGATTGAAAACCACCAAGCACTACACGTTGAGATCTAAAGCCCAGATAATTTTTAAAAGAGTTTTCTGCCGAGAGGTCCAAACCAGCGTAATTCAAAATAGCCAACATGATATCATGATTTATTGTGTCAAAGGGCTTGGGGAAATCTAAGAGTATCAAAATCAAAAGTTTGCTGTCATCAATTGATTCCATTATCACATCAGTGATGTGAGCTAAAGCTGTAGAACAACTATAACCAGGCCGAAAACCGGATTGCGTAGCAGGAAGAAAGTTACACTCATTTAAATAACTTCTCAATTGGATGTGAACTACTTTTTCCAAGACCTTTGACAGAGTGGCTAGAATGCTGATGGGTCTAAGGTCGTTAAAGCCTTCCGGCGATCTGATCTTAGGCAACGGAATGACTTTAGCAGTTTTCCACGCCAATGGAAACACACCATTCAGGAGACAGGGGTTAACAATATGAGTTAAAAATGGAACCAAAAAGGGGCAACAGAAGTGAATCATTTTGAGGCTAATATTGTCAGAACCCGGAGTACTAGAGCTAACACTGGAGAGAATCCTCACAATGAAGTCATCATCAACAGCTCTAAAGGAAAACTTTAAGCTCGGAGCTTTGAAATGAGTATTGTAGAAAGACAAAACTTGAGGATCAGGTTGAAAGTGAGGAATATTAGAGAAATGATTGTTAATTTGATCGACATTCTGAAGAGACAAAGGAATATTCGTAAGACCTAGAATAGATATTATCACTCAATTCTTTCCAAAATGTTTTAGTGTTAAAATGAGTAGCTTTATAATTTAAATATGCTTTCTCTTCGGATTTAATAGCATTAGATGTAAAATTAGAATAGTATTTGTCCTTCATTAGAATCAGTTCTGTTCACAAATTCTGTTTTTCTCGAAGAGAAGGCATCACGAAATCCTCATGGCATCAATGGATGACGCCATCTAGTATCACTAGATTTTCGGAAAAGCTTGAAGAATATCGCTTCACTCACAAACAGGAAATTTGCTGCATACAAGATAGAAGAAAAAAATCCGCGCCATTTGGACTTACGAAATGTGTCTAGACATTTTGATTGATAGAGCTCAGAAATAATTTGCTATTGCACTGCGACCTATTGGTCTTTTGTTGCCCTTTATGAGCTGTAAACAGCTATAGTTTTCCTGCATTTGCAGCTTTACACCTACTCTAAGAGCTTTAATAAACTGCAATAACTGTAATGGTTCCAAAGGAGGTATTTCTCCTTCGTCTATAACTTATTTGCCGAGGTGGTTGGCACGGGTTTCTGTGATTGCGATGTAACTTGATGTCAGACATTCTTCTCAGAACCTGCATTCGCTATTCTGTTTCAAACCTATCTTTGCCGTGATTTCTCAATGTGATAATTCCCTCTCAAAGAATCTAGCCTGCTTCTGCTTAATTTTAGCGTGACCTTTGCGCTTTGTTTGTTGAAATTTCCATGAAATATATTGGAATGTCTCAAACTAGAAAGAAGAGGGATGGGAAAGTTCTTCTTTGTAGGTGCTCATTCCTATGCTAGATAAAGGCTTTGGTCCCACAAATAAAGTAGTGGCAGCCTTCTTTCCTAATAGAATAACTTTCCGATTGCCGGTGATGGTAGCCCCAAAATAAAGACTAATTAAAGGGAAGAATTTTTGAGGAGTTATGTGAAGTGTATTTGGAAGAAACGATATGCTTACCTAATCTCTTTTCTTCCTTTTTTTGTTTTGAAACTGATGGTTTATGCAATATATTTAGCTCCTCGAAGCACACTAGTAGAAATTGTTCTCGAGCTTTGGAGATTGTCTCCATAGAGGCGAAATTTATTACCCCAAAAAGTATTATCTACTGACAAATCAATGGTATAGTACGGATGCGTCAAGCTTGCCAACAAAACGTCAAAGGAGGATTGGAACAGAAAGAAAACAACTTCTAAATGAATAATTATTATAATAGTTTCTAATTGTATCAAAAAGTTTTTTCTTTTTGCTTACAGGAACCTTCAATCTGAGCAGATAAGTAAATTCCATGAGTGTAGAAGGTACAAGAATAAATAAGGCAAAGTAGTAAAATATTGGACTGAAGAAACGTAAAATGTTCTTAACTGCGTAATCAGTTGGCAATAGATATGAAGAAAACCATTAACAAAAAACCATATATATTTTCGTAAAATCAAAGCATTTGAAGAACGTTGGTTATTACGTATTCCATAACCAAATATTATTCAGTAAATAGAATGTTATGCTACATTATCTTCTAAGTAAAGGCACTCCTTATTTTTGTATAGGACACAGATAATGCAATTTTTGCCTTTAATCCTTAAATTGGTTTTGTTTGTGTTGTTTTACACATTTGTGTCATCTGTCTACTATGGTATTACTACTTCATTTTAAGAATAAATTAAGTCTTTATGGTTTGAAAATGCCGAACTCTGGAAAGTGGTTAACCCGTAACTATGCAGGCGCATGGACCCCACGCAAAATTTTTGTGCATAGCTTTGCTAGAACTTCATAGATAGCGCTATGTGTCTAGGTAATCCTAAACCGTGCTAGTAGTTACCAGTTTATGCGAATATTGCATATAAGTGTACGAATAAATTTGTTTTTCGATTTTTTGTTGTGTAAAAAACTGCACTGTACGCTATTCGACAGCAATTCGTAGATTATCGTAAATTTTTAGCACGTTATGTTTTATCTGAAACTTTTTATTGTAGAATCGTCGGCATATGAAACTAATCGTGCATTGTCGACTCCGGAATTAGAAGCAATTTTGATTGGTCTTCATTTTTACTCCGATGACGAAAGTATAGCTGGTCAGGGAGAGTATGAAGTTAACGACCGAGTCGGAAAATTTATCTGACCGTTTAGAATTTTGTGATGATGTTGCACAGACACGCAATGATTATTTTTATGGCACAAATAATTATCAATGGAATAAAACATGCAAGAATCCTATGCGCACTAGAAGTCATAATATACTACTTCATTCTCTAGGGCCTAAAGGAAACGCCAAATGTATAACGTTTGATGATGTTGTCGTAGCTAGGCACTTATACGTTTCAGATGTTATATTGGAACTCGTACTTGAGCATACCAATACAAAAATACGCGAATGCCGGGAAAAATTTCGGGAACCTCGACCACTTTATACCCAAGACGTAGATATGATAGAGCTCAGGGATAGGATTGCTATATCTTTGTGGCGTGATGAAGTCGAATCACGAAGATGCTGCTGGATTGTTTGCGACAGATGGAACGGGCCGTGATAGTTTTTGTGCAACAATGTGCGTTACTCGGTTTCTCTTCATTTTATCATGTTTACGATTCGACAACGCAGCAACAAGAAACGATAGAAAGACTTCTGATAAATTGGCCGCCACAAGTGAAACGTTGGCCGATGGTAATATTTTTCAAGTACTTAATGTAGCTGCTGTTAATAGTTACATAGTCACATGTCAAAAGTAAATCAGATGATTCAAGCCAAAGAAGAAATCTCCTCATAAATTTAGGAAAATCGTTTATCCTAGACCATATGAAGAGACGGAATCTTGCTCGGTTACCCAGAGAACTACAGTGTATAATAAAAAAACAATTAGGTATAGTTCAAGAAATGCCACTTCCAACTCAAGAACCAACACGTAAATCTAGGTGTGATTTTTGTCCACGAAACAGAGATAGGAAAACCAAAACAGTGTACCGGAAATGCGAGATATATGTATATATGCTCCGACCATGGTGTCACTATATGTGAAAACTGCTCTTAGTTACACCAAACCTATCCAAAATGCATTGTTTTAACGTAATAAATTAACACATACTTATTTTTTTTTGTGTAGTTTTATTTTTAAGCTTAAACTTCTTTCGGGGTACTCACGGACCCCACCTGCATCTGTACGTCAGTGGATTTTACCTGCACAGTTAAGGGTTAAGTATAAAAGCATTGAAACTAGCAGTATGTGCCAAATTTGCACGTTCTTTATTCTTATCCAGAATTGTTAGTTTTGGAATTAAAATTTTGCATTAAAATTTTCAGAACTACCAAAACTGTAGTAATCCAACAAGAAAATTTAAGGTATGGCAAATGGTGCCACACTAAACTGCTCCTACTAACACCACTGAAGCTAAAAATAAGTACTCATAAGTGTTTATATGAATTTATAAAGATAATTATCTTTTCTACGAACATAATGTGTAATCTAGTCTACGATGATAATCGTAAATCGACAAATATTCGCTATCTAGAAAACATGCATTTTCTTTTCTTGCATTATACAATTAAAAAAATTCCTAAACATAAAGATTAACAAGAATTACAGCATATTAGCCAAGTTTTTCGAGATTTAAACGAGCAGTTTTTCACTTCCATCGCCGATTACGACCAGCTTCCCCCAAATAATACCGGCCTCATTGAAAAATTAAATCGAATTCTTTCCCATGGAAAATAAGAGAGCCCTGAATAATTGTAGCGGAAAATTATAATTGAGATTTGGCAAAATGGTCGAGCGGGATAAGAGCAAAGGAGCGAAGCGGAGAAGGGGAAAAAAGGAAAGATACAGGGACGAAGGAAATCTACTCCTTACTTTTCGTCCGGGGAACTTCTTAATTAAAAGCAAACAAATCTCTAGAAAGCTAAGGTTTGTTTGTAGGTAAGTATTAGGTGCTGGAAAAGCTGCCGTTAACGGTCGAGATATAAGAAATGCACACACAGACCAACGATGGCGGAAAAAATGTATAAAATACCGCTGAGGAATGAAACGTTGGAAGTTCTTCGCGTTTAAAATTTAATGAGGAAACAAGTAAGTCGCGTTACCATTCAGTCTGAACCGGGTATCGGCTACGTTGTGACATCAATAGGTTTGTTTGTGAGACTTTCATGTTTTTGTTATAGACTTGCCTTCCGTTTTCGTCGGAGAAAATTCTTTTGAGAGTGGTGAAGATATTGTGTTCCATCACTTTCTAGATGGTAAAAGTTTAGTGTATTATGCCACTAAAATGAAATCTGGCCGATAACAATAAAAGTTTGTCGAATAGAAAGCTGCAATAGATGTTTTACCTGTTTGTTATGGTTTTTAACGAGTGGGAAGCTATTGAGTATTCTTGGTTGGTGTCTGCAAAAAATAAGAATTATTGTATGACAACCTATTCTGGTATTAATAGACAATTTTACTTCCCGTCAAAGAAATTTCTGCATGGCCAATTTTCCACGATAAACTCTCGTAAAAAAAGCATTTAAATACAAACAGTTTGGTTATCAAGCGAGAAAATCCAATAAATACAGCCTACATAATCTGGTTAAAACGAATGAAAATGTATTAGGGCACAAAGAAGACAATGTTCCGTATTTTCTTGATTACCACAGATAATGGCTTTGGTAAGACCTCAAGTGGACCAATTAAAATGTGCCAAACTAAATACATATGTAGGCATTGAAACTGCAGTAACTTGATGGATCGAACCAATACTCAAAAGCAGAACCACCAAGGGAAAGGAGAGAAAAATAAATAAAAAAATAAATAAAATAAATGAAATATCTGCAAATAGAGAATATGTAATATAACGCAAAATTTGTAACCATGTACATAGATGTGCTTACACATTTGTAGCTGTCTTGGCCTTGAGGTACAAAGCAATGCTGATAACTTAGTTCAAAAGGCAAGCAAGACAATCATATAAACTTACATGCTCAGTTTTCAAAAGCTTATCTGCTAGGATGTAGTATCCTTGGTGAAACCTGGACATCTATCCATTAAAAATAGCTATGAAACCATCAACGCAAAGAAGGAAGCTACTTCTACATAACTTGACCTTTCCTAAAATGATGAAATATTTTCCTAAATTAAAAACTTACTTGAAAAATTAGCTTATCTGGTGGAGGTGTGGTTTGAAAATCAGCTTTTCTGGTTGTGGGCTGAATTATAAATCAGCTTACCTGAATGTGGGTGGTTTTGGAAGCAGCATGTGTGATTGGAGGTTGGTTCTACATAGCTTGACATTTCTTGCAATGATGAAATATTTCCCTAAATTAAAAACTTACTTGAAAAATTGCTTCCTAAAGGAAACAAAGCTTGTCTGGTTGGGGAGTAGTTTGAAAATCAACTTATCTGATTGTGGGTTGGTTTTGGGAGCAGCACGTGTGATTGGGGTTGGTTTTAAAAGTAACCTATGAAGTTTACGATTGGTTCTAAGCTAGTTCAATAGGTTGGTTTTATATGCAGCCTATTTGGCTAGGACCTACTTGCAAAACCAGTACCCAACCAAATAAGCTGCTTTCGATACCAGCCCTCGATCAACGGATCTGCTTTCAAACCCAGTCTTCAACCAGATAAGCTGCTTGTAGAACCAGCCCCTCAACCAGATAAACTGCTTTAAAAACCAGCTTAAAACTATCTCCCAACCTCAAAACGACTTCATAAGGTTATCGACCTTATACAACTCGATAAAGTACTATGTATGATTAATTTAGTGGTCATAAATCGTAACCAGATTATCCATCATATCAACGTTGAGTGATTCTAGAAGCCTTGTTGCATTCCTTCTTATCTCGCTAATGTGGTGACCAAAATCAAAGAAGAGTAAGGGCAGACCTTTCTACTAAATCTATCCAGTTGCAGCAATAGAGATATGATTAGATCCTATTCTTCTGTGCCTCTTTCCTGAAGAAGAAAGGCCATCATGTGTTGAAGTCTAATTACTGGAAGCATACATAACCTCACAAAACACAAGAGGAAAAGCAACTGGTTCAATTGGTACAAATCTCAATTGTAAACAATACAAGATCAAGATAAACTATTCTAGAACAGAACACATCGATTGATTAGAACAATTTGAAATTAAGTGAAGAATTTCACAAAAAATGCATCAAATTAGCCAGAAAAAACATAAACATGTACTGAGAAATACAAGAAAGCTACAAGTTATAAAACTAGCAGATATAGAAATACCGTAACAAAGAAAACAAAGATTGAAAGTTGGTAAAAATATTTCAGTGAGCTATTCAGTAGCAAATATGAAATAGACTTATAAGAAGACCGAGATAAAACGGGACATACAGTACACCCTACCGTTTTCAATACACTTAACCACTCTCTTCGAAAACTCAAACTTGACATTAAACATAACCTACACGTGATATACCATGACCTCAATGATTTTTCTCAATGCAGGCGTATTTTAGCACGCGACTGGTAAAACTCTTCTTTAATTTAATTCTGAACACACCTCGTCCGTACAACGAAAAGAAACCATTATTCCCGAGGCATAAATTAAATTCTCTGCACCGACGCTCGCCGGAGAGCGGGTGAATTACTACATATTAGAGGTGGTAGCGCAGGTCAGACGGGGGTGGTGACCGATGACGTCGTGGTCCAAATATTAAACTTCGAAAACGGCGGATGGGATTTAATTAAGTCCTTCTGTGGACGCATCGACTCGTAAAATAATTAGAAAAGTCATCCCGGTTAGGTCCGCCCGTGACGACATATGCTGAATAACAATCCGTTTTAATTGGAGGACCAACGGACGGTGACTAGTCTTCCCGACCGCTAAATACAGTACATATTGAATTGCATTTGATAAAGTTGAACGGACTCAAATTTTACACTAAATTGCTTGCACCGACATGTCTTTGGTATTATATTTCCCATTCCTGTTATGGAATACAGTTTTCCAACTCATTTAGCTTGGATATGTAGGAGAGATTGTAGCTGCTTACCTAACAGTATTTAAAATACATATAACAGCTAACAGTGAATGGTTTTCTATATACATACATAATGTTTTTCTTCTGGGAATTGTTCTCTTGCTGCAACTGTCTGCATTTAAATCAAATGGCCTGTAATTAAATCTAAATAAGCACTATAAGGACAAATGTAATTGGGATTTATTCAATTTTCAGAAAACGGTCACCATGCTACTATACTCTGTTTTTTATTATTATTATCACATTATGCAAATTAACCTGACAGCTAATTTGGTGGTAAATTACAATGATTAATTACAATGAAATGAAACTTATTGACACCTCTATATTTAATTTAATTAAAATATACAACACATTTATAAAAAAATAAGTGCACAATAATTTTAACATGTACTTTATTACTTACACTATACATATTTGTAGTATGTACATCAAATATATTAACATAAAATTCGTATTTCAGGAATTTTAAATGTTACATAGGTACTATTATAAATTGCAATAGACAGAAGCACTAGCTGGTTCATCAAACTACAATAATGATATTATATTTTAAATACATAATTCTACAGTTCTTCAGCAGAATAACTATCACTGTCCATATCACTGTCGCTTGTGTCATCATTTCCAAACGAACTAATAAATGGCTCCACCGCATCATCTATTAAGCCATCTAACTTGCCTTCATCTTTAATCGCATGTTCTACATATTTTCTCTACGTTTCTGAGGTTACATTTGTAATAGCGGTTAACAAAAGTTCTTTCACTTCAGCTAATTTCAAGCTTTCATATTTTGCTGCTACTTCATTTTTTATTTGTACCCGAACTAATTCAATAGGATTTAATTCACAATGGTAAGGTGGTCATGTTAGTACAATTTTATGACTCTGTTTTGCCATTTCGTCCACTGCGTATACATTGTAACTTTCTTTGTGATGATGTATTATTTCCGACAACTCTAATCGCACAATGGAGGAATCAAACGGTACCGTAGACTCCTACAACTTTGAACAGGTTAACAACTTTGAACATTTTTGGTATTTTGTTAATTGGTCAATTTATTAAAAATCAGTTAAATTATAACTGATTCTCGGAATGCACCCTCGTTTAGGCATACTAATACTTCATGTTGGATATTAGTGATCACGTGAAGCCACTGGCAGGTGGTAATTTTATCTACTACTGTCAAACGTCAGATGCGGTTCTGAAACGCAAAAACGACGTTGTGAATTATTTAACAAAACCTCGGTAAGTACTGCATACGTTTTGTTAAAAGTAAGTATTATTAATTCAATAATACGTTCTTATAATAATCTGAACATAGGCTGCTGTATTTTTGCGAACTATTATGTTTATAATTTTATATTTGTGTCGCCTCCATGTTGAAGTTACTACAACTTTGAACAGCTGTTCAATGTTGTAGATGGAGTTCAAAGTTGAAGTAATATATGTTTGTTTTTTTTGTTTTTCATCACTTTCATATAACATTTTCTTTTAGAAATGACTTCTAGAAAAGTTGGAGCAAATAATAAAAGATATTCACAAGGAAGTCTGGACGCAGCTGTCCAGCAAATAAGATCTGGAAAAATCAGCCTTCGAAAGGCTTCAACAAAATATAAAATTCCATTAGGAACTAAAGTGAAGGGCCACTTACATTTAAAAGAGTTGAAACTAAAGAACAATGTAAAACATTATATAGGCAAAATTTTACGGATTTTTGAAACTAATGTTGAAATTACCTTTATACGAGTGTCAAAAAAACTCCCTAACAAGTTTCTGCGGTTTACTGCAGAAGATATTGGATTAATTCCTACTGCAGAAGTTATAAAATGTTTGACCGATCCCGTAATGGATGAAAGAAAATCACTGGTTTTTGATCTACATGAAATAAAATCTTTTTTTAAAAACTATAGGTTAATATCTATATCAAAAAATTGTTATTATATACTTAGGTACCTATCTATTGTGGTCAAAGTTGTTCCTGAGCAGTTACATGTTTGAAACTTAACAAATAGTATTGTAGTTCAAAGTGTGCATATCTAAGCCCCAACTTTGAACACTATAAAAAAATATACATATATATGTCAGTTACTGTTTAGAAATATAAAAATTTTGTCATTCGGTTGTATAGTCTTTATATATGCGCTTATAATGCGTACTCCCTTTTTTGTGAAAAAATGTACTGTCCGCTACATTAAAAAAAACTGTTGAAACTGTTCAAAGTTGTAGGAGTTTACGGTATTTGTTTTTGAAGTAACCAGTCTTTCATTTCCGCTTTTGTATTAAAGTTGTTGGTATTTTTTTTCTTTTTCTACTATGGTAAGATGCATTATTCACTACAATAACACTAGCATCAGGTAATTTCTTCAAAATACTATTGAGCCACTCCTCAAAAACATTTGCATCCATTTCATCGTGGTAATCTACTGGTTTCCTTCCTTCAAATACTAGTAACTCATCTCTCCCATCTCTTTTAAGACAATCACACAAGGTGTGTGCACATAGATTACTAAAAACCAATGCTAAGAGGGTTCAACAATTCGAATGTTGGTGTTTGCAAAGTGTTCTATTCCGTTTTTTATTGGATAATGAAAAATATTGAAGCAGAAAGAACGAAATATCCCTTTTACCATTGATGTATACAACACCTTGGTTACAAGACCTATGCCCGGTTTCTGAAACGTCAAACAGCAGTTATCTGTTTGGTATATGGCAATTTAACAAGGACTGTCTTTGTTAAATCGCCAGAAACTGAGCAGAGAACTGCTGCTTGACGTTTCAGAAACCGGGCATTAGTCTTATGTAGATTATCAATATAAATACCTATTATACAAGCACTCTTCAACGTCCTCGGTTTTGGAATTTGGTTTTCGCTTCTAATTTGATTGACTCTGCTCTATGTAGGTACATTAATCTTTGTTTTACGGTGCTTTTTCCCTTGATAGATTATTTCAAAGGATTGCTGTAATTGGGAGGCCTAGATCGGCAATTTTTTTTGAGAGATGCTGAGGACATCTAGATAAAAATGTGATTGAAACTGGTACTACTGCAAGTGAAGCTAATCTTGATGTAACTGGTTAATAGTATATTAGGGCTACCTAAATTTGTACTTAGTTTTATAGCAGGGGTTTTATCTTACACGAGAAATACCAGGGTTGCCCAACACGGTCCTGATGGGTCTCAATTATGTTATAGAGGAACCTCCCCTGGGTACCCAGGCAAGAGCTTTCATGCTATGTACGCGTATCACCCTGGTTGCTCGCGTTCGATTCCTGCCACCCGGAATCATCTTAATGACATACGTCAGAGTGATTGGGCTGTCTTTTCTTCATTTTGTATCGCCCTACTTCTCCCTTCCCCAGCACGGAGTGTCGAGATTAGGAGTTCGGGAGATATCTGTCATCCGCTTGCCGTGCCCACTCTTGATCTTCCTTGTTTTTCATAATTCTGCTGTACATGCTCTGTATAGCCTCCCATTTTCCTTCTGCGAGATTTTCCGGGAGTTTTATGCAGAGCCTGTTATTTGTCTCTTCTCACAGGTAATTCCACTTTCGGGACAGGAAGGCTGTGTGTTCAGCCGTGTCCTCTTCCCCACAATATATACAGCTAGCATCTACGTCTTTTCCAAAACGTAGTGCGTACGCTCTAAACACTCCATGCCCTGTCAGGTAGTAATCCACCTTCCTAAATTTGCAATTAACCCACCGCTCAAGACGCGGAATAAGCCTTTTTGTCCATTGTGCCTTGCTGTTGTTTTCCTCCCATCAACGCTGCCATTTATTTAGGGTTATGTCTCTCGCAACTCTCCGGCACTCCGACCCCCCATTTCGATGTATATATTTTCGTTCTAATCCTAATAGGTCCGGTGGAAATAGGCCAAATACTACTTGATGCGCCACCGTGGAAGTCGTACGGAATGCTGATGGCACTCTGATGAGCATTTTCTGCTGGAGCTTATCGCATATGTTGCGATAAACATTTTTGTCCAGTATGCTATGCCATATGGGTTCCCCGTATAAAACGATGGAGTGTACTACCCCCTCCAGAACTTGGCGCTTTGCCCTACTCACCCTGCTAATGTTTGGCATTATACGCGACAGCCTAGCAACCCTTTCCTCTGCTTTTTTAATAACTTAGTTCACTTGCTCAACAAAGTACAATTATTGATCCAGTATAATTCCAAGATATTTTAAGCTTTCCTGGGGTACTATTGTGGTATTTTCTATACTGAAAGTCACGTGTGCTCTGTCTCTCGTTTCTTTGAGCATAATTGCCTCCGATTTCTCTGGAGCCAACTCCAGTATTGTGCACAATAAGATGGAAAAAAAAGAAATTCGCCGTCAGAAATCGAACGGCCGTCGCCAGAGTGGTAGGCGTAGATAAAGTCCACAGCGCTATGGACGCTTTCTTATATGGAGACCAACATTAAGGGCATAAAAAGAAAGCGCACAACAACGTTGATTTTTCCAGAAATTAGGATACGTCAGGATAAAAGCTCGTACCTGGGTACTCAGGGAAGGACCCTCTATATATGTAGATAGTTTAGAGCAATCAGTTTTGAATTTTTTGATTCCCTCGCTATAATAACTCGTTAATAGCTTTATCAATGCTGCGTACAATTGTTTCAGATAATATACGCAATGGAAACTTGAGAAACTGAAGAACAGCAACGCACTATAGCTATCTCTATCATGATCTACGTATGTATAAGATCTATACAATAGCAGCACCACTAGATTATCTTTTTTTTGGAAACTTGAGAAACTGAAGAACAGCAACGCACTATAGATGTCTCTATCATGATCTACGTATGTATAAGATCTATACAATAGCAGCACCACTAGGTTATCTTTTTTTGAACGCAGTAATTATGCATCTTTTTACGTGACATTTACTTCTTAAATTTGGTAATGCAGCGTGGGAGTTCCACCCCCTCCATTGGAAATAATAATAATAATAAAATAATAATAATAATAAAATAATAATAATAAAATAATAATAATAATAAAATAATAATAATAAAATAATAATAATAATAAAATAATAATAATATATTATTTGGTTCCACTTTATGTTCCATGCGAGAATTTATTTACAAATGCTCTGTTTAAACCTTGACGTCCAAGGCTTCCGCTCTGAGATTTCTCTCTAAGAACTACGTCAATCCATTTTTTTCGCCACCTCGTGTGCTAGACTCCAGAATTCTTTAGTTGATAGAACCGAACCGATAGACCGAATAGGGGAGATTCCATGAATTGCAAGTTTAGTCTATTATTCATGAGAAAAAAACCAGATTTGTTAAAGCTATCTGCAACTGTAATAGTTGAATTCTGTATATTTTGAACCCTTTGAGTGTGGACAGCTTTTCTTTCCAGATTTTACATCCTCTGTAGCGTTCTGAAATGTTACTTTGGTTATAATTATTTCACTAAAACGCATTCTACATATTAGAAAGGATTCTCTCCCATCTATTGATGTCCGTTACAGTTAGTTGCCTGCTACTTTATTTCAGTACATTCGTATATACACCTGCATATAAAATTATCGGAGCTTAAAGGACTTAATTTTTTATAAACCTAAATTACAGCAACGCCATCTGCAACAGCAATAACACAACCGTTGCAGGTAACATATTATTATGTGCCTAGTGTGCCGAAGCGAACTCATACAACACTTAAAACGCACAGGACTCCGTTTAATTTATTAGGAAAGTTGAAAACGAGAGGCCCTCTTTAATTATTCATGATACGTAGTTCGAGTGCATTGCTTAATATTCAATGGAACCAAGTCCTTGCAAATACACTTAACTAAGAGGGAGACAGTGTGTGCATGATATCGAGATGCAAAGTGTAGTGCGATGAATAAAATCCCGCCCGCCCCCCTCGTCATCTACGCCGTGCTACATTCGCTCTCTTGAACCGATTCCGCCATCATAAATTATTAAAATAATTTTAAGTTTATCGAAACATGGATATAGTTTGTACTCGGCAAAGTTGAGATTAGTTCCCTTATTTAGAACTTGGTTGCATATTTTACTGTATCTTTATAAGCTAGCAAAGATTCTTCATAGAGATTAATTAATACGTGCTACTGAGAGTAAGGTATTAATTTGAAAAGATGTGAATGTAATTTTAGTAATTTGTCTAAAATGAATGTTGATGAAGAAACGCCTTTCAGTAAGTATGTATCAAGAAGTAAATCTATGGGATTAAGAATGTACATTATTGATATGTAGGAAATTGGTCAATAAAATCAGGATGAAATTTTATCGGAACAATGAACCAACTATGTATAACAGTGCCAAATTACGATACTACACTACTACACACACATTAATTTATATAAAATTGTAGCTACTGGCTGCTACCTCCTTTAGAATTGTTACAGATCACTAGTGGTTACGATACGTAAACGAAATCAAGAATACTTCAGGAAGACATAGCCGTTGGTTCACTGATTTGCTGCAGTTCAGTGTCTCGACTCCTTTTCGAGTGGGAATAGAAATAATCGACAGCCTACCACGGCATATCGTGTGTGGTCAAAGGTTTTTGGAAGCAATTTGTGAAAATAATGCTCAATATTCGAAATTCTTGATTCATTGGAAAATCATATAAACTATTCCTTGAGAGACACACTGGAAGTTGTGTGGTCGTAGCCGTCGGAATACAACGAATCCTGCGAAAGATGCCCAAACATCAAAAAATCACGCAAAACATCAGTTCTATTCAAATTATTGTTACTGGCCTAATACGACCCCATCTACATAACTCCCTTCAACACTAACACACTGATTCCATCTTTTTTCCAGTTGTCCCATACTCTCAGCAAAGAATTGCTTCGGTAACCGCCCAAAATATTCTTCACTTCTACAGCTTCTCTGAGTTCTTCATCAGAAACAACACGCTTTTCCCTGAAATGCATATATTTAATAAGCAAGACTCCTTCAACATCCCAGAAAATAGATGCTATCAGTTTTTTTCCAGAAAATTGTGTCTTGGCCCCTTTTGGTGGTGGAGCACCCTTTTGAACCCAATGCATGGATTCTTGTTTAGTAGCAGGGTTCCAGTAATACACCCAAGTCCCATCCCCGGTGATAATTCGAGCTAAAAATGTTGTGCCCCTCTCTAACTCAACCAATTTTTTTTTAAGAAACTTCTTTTCTCGACAGTTTTTGTTCAGGTGTAAGCAATCTAGGTATCTACCCCGCAGACACCTTCTTCATGCCTAAATCGTCATGCAAAATTTTGAGGACACTTGTTTCGAATATACAAACTTTATTGGCAATGGCAGAGATCTTTACACGCCGATCTTTCAGTACCAAATTTTCGACTTTTCGCACAATGTCTTCAGTTCGAGCTTCAACGGATCCTCCGAACTTTTGGTCATCATTGATTGACTCTCGGGCCCATCGAAAGAGTTTACACCAATACTTTACTTGGAAATAAGATGGTGTATCTTCCCCATATACAGCAACCATTCTTTCATGAATTGCTTTTGGACCATTGCCTTCGTTTGTCAGGAACCTTCTTACGCTGCGATGTTTAAGCTTAGCTTCACTCATTTTATCGATAAATAGACCGTCTCAAATCTCTATAAACAGCAAAAACTTAATAACACAACTTACTTCTCACAGTGACAGCATTTTCTCTATAATTTGTTTGAATCGTGATAATAGAGGCGCTTTTGTGTTGTTCAGTTTGACCTATATAACAGTTGTTAGCTTTTTTGCCTTAGTTTAATTTTATAAATAATTTACTGATTGATTCAATACCCGGGTGGCAAATTTTATTAATTTAATTGTATTAGTGGAAAAACTACATAGAATTTAAAAACCACCCACCATCACCTTCTTTTGTCAGAAACATTGCAGGTATTCCGACGGTGTAAAAAATTAATACCGAAAAGGAAATCCGATGAGAAAGAGCAACTGGATGAAGAAAGACCGACCACCATCAATGAATAGCCGTTTATTTGACGGATCTGGAATTTGTTGAAGAATTTATGACATGTCGTGAAACTGTCCGGATTAAAGTTGCGTCAGAGTTATCTCTAAACATTACAAGAAGCCTCTTATTTGGCCGCTCTTCCAGCTGCTTTGCAAGCTGTCTTGCTGCAAGCTATCAGTCATATCGGTTGGTTCTGCATTTGTAAATCTGTCGCTATTTAATGGATATATTCCTGTGGACCAAAATCCTGAATAAATCTAAGATGAAGTCATTAGAAGAGGTTGTGTGTACATTGTTAGTCATGCAGGGATTACAAGCCGAGTTGAAGAATTTCTTGATAGTATGACCAATTCTAGAACTGGAGTTAGCTCCAACGAAATTGAAGATGGTAGCACCTTTGTAGGACTAGAATCTTGCTCGTCTCCTTGAGCACCACCTTAGAGGAATTTGATCCATGAATAAAGCTGTCATGGTGCCAAAATCTCTTTCTTCCTAATTCATTTATCTTCTTTCAGGAATTAGAACATTTGATTAAAGAACTTAGGTCGAATAATTCGTCTCTTTGAAACAACTAGACAAACACCATTTTTATTTTAAGATTTAGCGCACTTCCAATAAATTCATGTGGGTTATCTGCAGAACAAATTGTTACTGTAGTTCAGAGCAGGAACAGACTTAGATTGCTTATAGGAATCTTAGCTGGTCACTACCCACTAGCTAAACTCGTACATAACTTTTTGATGTGGATATCCAAGTATCGATACAAATCGATCGATGTTGAGCATGAGTTGGCAATTATTATATGAAGTTAATAATGAATTTATCTGCTGAAGAATAAAGTGCACTTACATACATTCGCTACATCTTTTCTTATAAAACTAAATATAAAATTCTATTTACAAGCTTCTATTATTGAATCTCGCAAAGCAGATAAATCGATAAGCGGTAATGTCATTTAACATCTCACTGAATAGATGTTGACTCGTCTGCGACCGAAAAAAGGTCATATTTCGAAAACAATAAGACTTTTATATACACAGACGTGTAGTAGCTTGCAGCCGCTTTGCAAACAGACAACGAACGTAACAAGGGCAAAAGGCTTTGAATTCAGCAAGAGGAGAAACCCTACTGCCACTATACAGCGCTTTCGACGTTACGTGCGTGAGTGTGCTTGTATTAAATTATCGGTCTTTTGTGTCGGGCCCTTGTCTCGACAATGGAACCATCTAACAGATGAAGGTGTAACGCGCCATGTCAGGCAGGTGAATACACAGAAAAACATCGGCCAGACAGACAGGTCGAAACACCTTGCGACTGAATTCCGCTGAACAAGCGCACAAGGTGCTGTTAAAAGTACCTGTAAAACAGCGATAATGAAAACCGGGGTGGAAACAACGTACGCACTTAAATTGGTGAGAGAAAGTTCAGTATTCAATTTGTGCTTTTCTACGAGGTGACAAATTCTAAACTGGCGTTACACTAAACATTCGCATCAATATTTTATACAAAAGTAGTATTACTTCAAAATTCACAAAGCGCAAAATGATTTAGGTAAAAGCCCGCACAAAAACTGCTACTCGTTTGTTTGAATGATGTCTTTATTGTAACCTCACTTTACATAACGTTACAAAAAAAACTAAAAGCTTCTCTCCTGCAAACAGCAAAATATATGCACCCGCACTGATAGATACATATTACACACACATCCATAAGTAGAAACCTGTCACTGCAACGCAACCCCTCCGAACCCCAAAGCGAAGAAAGAAAACTGGAGGGACGTTGCGCGGCAGGGTATAGGTGGCAGTGTAATTTGTAGAACGTCAGCGGAATTCTGTTTTTCCGTTGGCAGTTACAAGTTTTAAAAGCACATTGATGTAATCTTTCTACTTGATTAATGCGATTCCAACTTTAGATCTACATTTTCCACTTCGATCTTCACTAACGTTTCTCACATCAACGATGGCGCGGCAGTAGCACCAATGTTATCGTAACCAGCGCCCCCTAGAACGGTCGTCCCCGTTTTGGAACATCTACTCGGAAGGAATTTTTCTGACGAAAAGACAGAGTCGAAGAGTTTTTACATCGGAGGCTTTTTATTTACGTTTTTTTGTCCACGGAGAGGAGTAGGTTCATTATAGGAGGTCGAATATAATAATAAGAAATTGTTCGCAGTAAAATGGTTTTCAATTGTTAGTTAGTCAAATAAATGCGCACGAAAAAAGGGTTATCAATTCATTCATTAACACGATTCGATGATAATTAATTCTGTCAACGAACACCAGGAAGATAATATTGTTTGATATTGCCAACAGTAAAATCAAAATCTCGTGCCAGCACCTCTTCTTCTGAGATGTTAAATAAAAATAAATAAAATTCGTTCAAACTATGTACCTCCACTGAAACTAGGTAGTTTCTCTATTTTCTAGTATGCCATTTTCTATTAGGGTTGATATTTTTCCGTTTTAAAGGCGTTGGGTGTATGTATGCTGTAACATCTAGAATGTGTGTGAGTTAGAATTGGCGGGGAACATTCATTAGTCAATGTCTTTACTTGAATACCTGGGTACACAAACCAGAACTGCTAGAAGTTTTGGGAGGAAACAATGAATTAAAACTAGAACACTAATTAATATAAAATTAAAACAGAAATAGCGATAGCTAGCTTGTATTTTCATATTGATCATGGGACTGGTGATTTTACTGGCAACAGGTTTATCATGCACCTATACCAAAATCAGTAGCAGTCAGAAATGAAAAAAAAATGCAGGAAGAAGCAGAAGCAGAAGAAATCTAAATTACAATTGAATGCTTTACAATCAGGCTATACAGTTTGATAGAAACTTACTTTTGCTACAAAAATAGGAAAATTCGGCATTGCTTGGAGGAATGTTAAATACATTCTCTGCAGATCTGCTTCACAGATAAACACACATTTCAAATTTTAGCAAACAAAGCTCAGCTTGTGTGTTGCCTTATAAGACATTAAGGACTCCACGAATATGGTGATTTGATCCGCCACAAGTACCAAACAAACCAAACTTCTGTACGTCGTAACAAAAGTCATGAATCAAGGCCAATATTAAGAGCTGATGCAACAATGGTTGAAAAATATAGGACAATTCATTTCTAAGCATGATAACGCTGCATAGCATGCAACCAAACAAGTGAAAAAGACATCTATATGCACAAAAGATTCCTCTATGTGAGTGGAATTTCAAGAACAACCAGGACATCAAATTAATTGAAAATGTAGGGAAGCCAATTAAAAGATATCCATGTACGGAATCTTCGCCCAGAAATGCAGAAGACCCGACGATTTTGAAGCAATAACCCGCATTGGAGGGTTGAAGCTATTATAGCTACAAAATATTTTATATACATTTTTTCCCATAATCATAAATAAATATTTTTTTACTAAATTTATGCTTTACTTATAATAGCAGCTACTTATCGAACCAAATTTCAGAAACTATTAATTAAAATTTTATTTTGTAGTCAACGTCTGAACACTGATAGAAATGTTTTGCCTTCTGCCACATAATAAAGTAATTAAGAATTTACGAAGTTTTAAAAGTTGCTTTAGCTATGTCGTAGATGGTTCCAAAAGTTTAACCTGTTACATAGTTTACATAGTTCGTCAAATAATATGATAAAAATTCCTTACCACCCTTTCGACCATCAGGACAATTGAACTTTTGATGCCCTCCTATTTTCCAAGTTTTAGCGTTCTAGCCAAAGTAATATGTGAGATAATTGGGAAAGACTCACGCCTTCCCCTCCTCCTCGTTCGCCCCTCTCACTGTTTTGAATAGCGATATTTTGGCAAGTGCTGTATGCTGCTATGCATAATAGGTCTTTAATAATAATAATAATAATAATAATTTTTATTGTCATAGACCTTACAGGGTATTGACATTATCAGGTGTTTCTATGGTGTACAGGTTGTTCTAACAATTAGTTCGTCAAATAATTGAAAAAAAAGTCTTTACCACCCTTTCGACCACCAGAAAAATTGAACTTTTGAGGCCCTCCTATCTTCCAAGCTTTAGCGTTGTAGCAAAAGTAATTTATGAGATAATTGAGAAAGATACCCTTCCCCCCTTCCCTCGCTCGCCCCTCTGACTATTTTGAAAATGAATATTTTGGCAGTTACTATATTATTTTTTGCCAGTTAGTATTTCCTCAGTAATCATAATTCCTCATCTGCGTCAAGTTATTTCCTCCCCTGCCTATCCTCCAATCTTGTCAAAATTTGAAATTTTAAAAGCTGATTCTAATTGTTCTTTGTTGCACTGACAATTTCTTTAAATAGAAAACGTTGATAATGGAACCAACGCATTCACAAACTTATCATCCGTATTCTTAGATCACTACACACTTACGACTTCTCCCTTTCCAGAAATCCTATAACTTAATTTCAGTAACCACCACAGTATAGATGTTTTCGTCATTTTCATTCAAAGCAGTTCCTGAAATCTTATTATTTTCCTATAAATGGATCTGGGTTTAGTTGTGTATGGAGGTATCACCTTTTCTAACGTTTATGCGCCAGTTTTTTCTATTTTATGAATGGCAACAATGATTGGTATACGTTTTGCAAGACCTTTGACTTTAATTAAGTTAGATCAGCTTAATTAAGCTTGATCAGGAGGTCTTTGATTCTCTTCACTGAAACCTTTACTGGGATTTGTACTGGAAAATCTACTAGATTGTGAATACTTTTAATCTTTTTGTCCCAATGCATATCCAAACCCCTGAGGAAATTTAAAATTTTATTGGGGACTGTAGATCAGGTGGTTCTAAATGCGCCGAAATCCACGAGCCACTACCATGCAGACACACATATGTAATGTGCTCTTTTTGCGTCTTGCCAGTACCATCAGTAGCTAGATGAAATTTTGATCATCTGGCCCAGAAAACAAAAATCTTTAATTCAATTATCGACAACTGCTTTATTAATGTCTCTCTTTTTACAGATCTTTTTAAGAAACAACCTATGTATGTTATTTTGTTTCATTCTGGCGGGGCATTCGCTAATAAAATTATTACAGGATACATAATTTTTGATTTGATACGTTTGCTAAACCAACTGCTCTAATGGGATTTGCAGATTGATGTTTAGTATGCCTAAAACTCAATCATCAATATTTTGATAACTACATGACTCCCTCCTCCCTCTCCTCTTTCCCATCCCCCCTACTCGTTTTTTTTTATTTTCGGACCCTAAAATCTAATATTAGCCGAATTATTATTTTCTTTTAATGGAAATTATTTTATTCTTATTCTTGCATTATTTCTTTTATCCAAAATTATCAATTTACTAGCGCATTCGCAAAAGCGCGTCAAAAGCAGAGCAAAACTCACTGATTAAACCGTTGCTTTTCGGTAATTACTTCTTGCTATTAAAAATCAAGCTAAAAGAATATGGAACTCCGTTCCCTCGCCAAACACAACCAGCCATAAATCTTAAGTTTAACGTGCAACCGAATCGTTCCTCGTCTCTATGCTAAAACTAAACGAAACAGTTGGCGCTGCACCGTCGACTGTGAAACAAACGCAAAGACCCGGAGTAACGCTCCGTAGTTCACCAACGTAAATAAGGAAAATTTATGAAAATTCCGGACCATTTACACTTCCCGGACAGAAATAATATAGCTACCGGGGCTGTG
Organism: Popillia japonica; assembly: GCA_004785975.1. Lineage (NCBI taxonomy): Eukaryota > Metazoa > Arthropoda > Insecta > Coleoptera > Scarabaeidae > Popillia > Popillia japonica. Next base: position 59,817 of record ML218669.1, read on the forward strand.
TGTTTTTTCAACCACGTAACTTAAAACGATACATTTATAAATATGCTGATATCTCGAGCGTAGCTGTTGCTTAATGTGCGATAAAAAAAAGTCATGGTGTTTCATCTGTTTTGGTTTAGGTAACGTGATAAAAAAAACAATGTTGTATGTATGTAGCTTTTCAGCGATTTAGAAGATTTGGATACGCTCTAGCTAAATTCACAGTTCCTCTCGAGTGTTTCAACTCCATTATTGGTAATTATTTAATTCTTGTATTTTAGTATGTTTCAACCTGTTTTCATAAAATAACAGAAAAGTTATTTACTGTTAGAAATATTCTCTCGACTTCATTTGCGGCAACCGTGGCTCTATCTTGAAGAATTTACATTTATTTCAGCACATGCATACCATTCTCCTCTGTTATCTACCCCGCTTACGTTCTCTAACTTGTTTTAAATTTTTCAACGATACATTCTAGCTACAGTGTAATGTGCATTCTCGACTTAATTAGATTATCACAGGGCTGCCAGCGTTAAAAAACCACATTCGCGGGAAGATTCTCTTCATAATTATACTAATTCGACCGTGGAAATGGTCTCAACTTTGCCTGATAAATTTTAATAAAGCTATAAAGCAGCTATAGTTTAGCGACTTTCTCGGCGAGCTTCAAGCTAACGGCTAGAATATTCGTTCTTTTATATGGTTGAACTGCTGCCATTATTGTGGAACTTTATTATTTCTAACGCTTACAGAGATATCGTGGAATATTTTAATAACAAACACAGTGAAACTTTAACACTACGCTTATTTTTTCGAGTTCTGAATAAAATGGAACGTTTGCTAGATATGAATGGAGAAAGGAGACGGTGGATTACAATGGAGTATTTAATTTTAGTAAATAAGACTAGATCTTGTAACACATACAACACATACGTATGTGATAATGGATTAATGAATAAGTTTTATCGTCTAAGACAAACATAAATTCCAATCCGAAATCATAAATTCTGTCCAGAAATAAAACTGTTATAAATAAATCCACATAGTGGGTTTAGCTGCTTCTTTTTACTGCTACTAATAAAATCCATTATGAATATCCTCAATTTTTTAGTAGCAGTTGATCACCAAAGTTCTGACGTACTGACATCAGTTACTTCTAAATGCGTCTATTTTAGCTGGGGTATGGACCTATGGTTTAAGTTTGGCAGTCTAGGACTACCACTTGAAACTGTCAAAGTCAAATCTTAATGCAATACGGTCTTTTCGTCTCCTCGTCTCTGTTCTTGTAAAATTTAGAGATGATCCATTAAGTCTTCTCATTTGTAGACCTTGTTTCGTTCCAGCCTGGGCATAGCTTTTTTGTTCGCCAATATATTGTTATGGTTCAGTTGATATATATATATATATATATATATA
>SMLS01068513.1:0-10917 GCA_004785975.1 Popillia japonica
GAGAAGATCCATCTAGATGCCAAAGTTCCAGTCCAAGGTCCATACATTTGGTTGCAATTCTGGTATACATATCTTGTTGTTTATTTGGTAAATTTCCCAGAGATGACACCTTAAATAGCTGTCGGACTTTCCGTAGAAACAATCCCCAGTCTTCTAGAAGTCATAAAGTCTCCGATCCTCCAGACAGGCGTCAGCCCATTTGGGCTGTACAACCTCACGAAAGGTGACACAGTATGGCAACTAAAGCTTGCGACTTTAACTTTTTCAAAGAAGATATAGATTTAACTAAACGCTAGCATCAATAAGCAGAATATCAGATTTTGAACAATCCAAACTCCTGACGATGTACTCTACAATACGTATAACAGAGTTACCAATGGATAAACTCTGATTCATGCAAGATAGAGCTAGTTCTCATACACCAAAAGTTATTATCGATTTCATGCACAAATATTTTGGGTAAAAGGAGAGAGTTTGACAGAATAAATTTCGTAATCTAAAGCAACTACTATAACAGGCTATCACAACAGTTGTTTAGTGAATCCTATGCAAGTTATTGTCTGGTACATATAAAGTCTCATATCTTCTTAAATAGTTATGCCCAAACAAGTTGACCAACAAATTCCTAACACCAATTAACGAGACCTCATCAGCCACTAATTCTTCTACTATGATGTTTGTGTCACTTAGATGTTGCAGCAGTTTATGGAGATTTATAAAAGAGCCTAATTTGATATAATGCGGGTCAGGAAAGGCCTTGCTGCAAGAACTGAGCCCTGAGGTAGGTAGTCAAATTCAGGAAGTTGACATAATGGATATACAGGAAACATGGAGGATTATTTTAAGATTTTTTGAAACTATTCTATTTCAAAGTTTCAGAATTGTGAGCGACTTACATCAGAGATACATGAAATTGATATATCATTACGACTTGAAACAGTTTATACCATTTCCAAAGTCACTTTATCAAGCTGCTGTGATGGCATGCACCTATTTGCTAGTTTATAACTTTCCAAAAAAATAGAATTTCTGCTGAAGAGTCGTAATGGAAAGTGGTTGTTGATGATCCTTCTAATTTTAATCCTTCATTGCTTTTGGTGTTTAGATCTTGTTCATCTCCACCAACACCAAGAAGAACCAGCCTCCCAAAAATTAACCAAAGTATTGTTATCTCTTGTACTGAATCTTTTCTATAATTTTATCTTGAAATGTTTGGCACTGCTAGTGTTTTACCGATAATGCTAATAGCAATTGTGACAGGTGGGTTACAGGACACTATCTGCGAAATGATGCAAGATAGATGAAGGTTTACCAAGACCAAGAGAACCGCCAAGCCCGGTTCACACCTAGTTAATAGTCAATATTTGTTGGGTAGTTCTATATGACTTACAAAGTTCCCAAAGCAATCTTTAACCTCGTATCCATTCTTCTTCATACATTTCTCGTAGAAGAGTGTTTAATTCTGTTCAAAAGAAACTCAACGAGAAGCTGATTATAACAATATAGAATATCATACTAATCGTTCCCATGGATATAAATACCCAAATGCAGCACTCAGATTGAAGGTAGACCAAGATGTAAGACGAATCCATAAAATGTACCCTCCAATGCTCCACTAGCGGAGGCTATGAAGTGAAGGTGATCCATTCGATGGAAGATGGGTGTGCTACAACCAGTAAACAAAGTCTAGCAGAGCTGGTTGTGGAAAATGCAGTCAAACCAGGCTCCAATGTATTCAAGTAGAGAAAGAGACCAGAAAGATGGTGTATTAGCCACCTGAGATAGGCCAGCAGAATATTGGTAAAGAATCACACAACAATCAGTTGTTTGACGAACATATTTTACTTTTTGGTACATATACCTTTGACAAATACCTCTACCCTAGCCTTTGCTTTCAAAGTCTTCTACACATGCTAATTCGTTATTTATAAATATCTTCTATACTTGAAAAATCCGAGATGCATGCAGAAATTATTTTCACTTAAGAATTCTCGCAGAGGAAAACTCCACGCTCTTAGGATTCACCATTACATTCTTGAAATCTCACATATTCTCTACAGAATCCTTTGTCGTGAGTGATGCAAGGAAAAATCCATCGTACTAGGGGTGAGAGCGACGTTTCGTCCTCGCCGTCGTCCTCAACCATCCATATCCCGTCTTCCACGTTAAAATAACAATAATCGCTTCAGCAAAATATTAATTTTTCACATAGTTCACTCGACGTCGGGATCCTTTGAACCCTTTGATCCCCAGCAGTTACTGTGCATCGGGGCTATGCGGATAACTCGTCGAGCGCCGCCGAAGTGAGGGAGGGAGACGCTTCGGAAATAAGCCCCAGGTATCGAGAATAGTTGATGCATACCTATCTGACCCGCTACCCCATCTAAAAACTTCATCTTTGACCGGTAAAGAATGGAATCGCGCTCGTTACTTGGGGGCTGAGCCGACGCGAAGGTCTAGTTGCGTCGATGCTGTACATACCTCCTATGTTATGGTAGAATTTCGCAATCGGCAATCTCACAAAGAGGACGGTACCGCCGCTTTGATGTAGTTTTTGATTATTAATTTCGTGAGGTTCGTATAGTTTGTAATAGTGGTGTGTTGCAAATTAGATTGCTTGTAGTTTTTGCTGGCAGAGTTGCGCAATTTGTAAGTAGAATGGGGAGAACGAGCATTTAAGATGAAAACAAAACAGTCGTATTAATAGTTAATAATTTGGTGGAGCGAAAGCATTTATTTCGCTGTAATTGCAATTATCTTGAGGTTAAAAAATACCAACATATTTTCAGAGTGAGGTTACATTTTTAACAATCAAGAATTCGTCAGATTTCCCATACAACTTCGCTGACCGATTCGTAGAAGAACGTAATTAGAAGTTAGCCTCTTAATTTTACTCTTCATATTCGTCTGAATTGCCCCTTCTTCTTGGTTTTGTAAATTATACTCCTTCCGAGCAAGTAGACACTTTTTTTGATGCCATTAAATTAAAGAAAATTTACGATCGTACAAGCGCTTGACAAGTGGGTTCACGTTCGGGCAAGATTTTAATGTGAGAAAGGAAAGCTTTCACGATTTATTTATTGTGATATTTTTGATGGGTTTTCTTACACGTTGCGGTCGCGTATGTGTATCTGCCAGCGCTCGTTACACGTTTATATGTATGTAGTATTTATGTATGTGTATGTGTGCATATATACTTACACAGTTTGGATTTACATCGTAGCATTTAGATATGTTAAGGCAGCGGTGTTTCCAGGAAGGCCCAGTTTCTTTTTTATAGCACTTCTTTGTAATATCCTTCGATTTCTGAAGGAGCAACTGGTTAAGTGCTAATTAGCTCATGCAATACAGTGTGTTAAATAATAGCAGCTTAAAGAGAGCGTGGCATTGGTCACATTGGTCAGCCGTGGAAATCGTAGAAAGTTGGGGAGGACAAAGTTTTGCACAAAGTACAATATAACGTATTTCCTTTTTGAATATGCAGTTAAGGGTGGATTTCAAAATCAAGAGCCACCCACATAAACCACATTGGGAGCTGCCAAACGTAGGCACTGGTGGGCAGTGTGGTAATGTGTGTGGCTAGCTGGCCTAGCTATACTGATTGCTAAGCTAATCATACAGTAAAAATTAGAAAGCATTGCAGTTGCTGCGTTTGCGGAAAGCAATATTTGGTCACACGTTCTTTTAGACAATTTCGTGCTCGTTTGATTAACTTTTTTTCCACCACGTTATTTTCGTTAGGGTGGACTACCAGCTTTGGAAATCGCATTTAGCTTAGTAGATTATTATTATTATTATTATTATTATTACTATTATTATTATTATTATCATTACATGTATTACGCCTAAAGTGTCTATCTATACATTCAAAGAACCATCCATGCTGGCTATCAGATACCATAAACTAATAAAGGTTGACGATATGTTTGTTCTGTAGTGAGCGCAGCTTCAGCTGCTTCCTAGCCTATAATCCCTGTAAAACAGCTATAGTAGCTATTGCTGTGTAAATTGCTTTGGTACAATATCAGCTTGCTGTAAATTATGTTGTGCATTGTGCTGCTGTTAATTATGCGTCCACAGTGACTGGTGGCTCAATAGGACTAGGGCTCCAGCGAAGTGTTGCAAAAAGAGTTACCAGCAATAGCGATCCTCAAACTAAATATAAAAATTAAGACGATTAAAGAAACCCCTTTTTACGAGAAGTTACTTCATTTAGAAACTGGTTTGCCAACTTGGAGTTCCAAACGATCCTTGAAAAAGTTGGATAAGGCAAGAAATATCTTTTTTTACTTTTAATTTCTGTGGTAACAACAAAGACATGAACCTATTTGCACATATTAAGCATTGATTTGTCAAATATTTTCTAGCGATGACAAGTGACAAATTTTCAAGAGAGATTTCCAAAAATAAAACAAAAATACCAAAATTAGCGAAGAAAAAAGTATTGGATTATGACGTCAACATTATCGGCGATTACTTGAAAGATTGCTCCAACACCTTTCATGATAATATGTCGGACAGGAGCAAGCTAGAAGTGTTCTATTTCGCATTGGTAATTCCAGCGAATACCAAGGCAAAGCTTATACAAAACACCAACGAAAATTTAAAGCAAATACATGCATGGGTGTCAAGAAAAACGAGGTAAGGTTGTCACCGAAGAAAATGGCGGCATCAACTATTTGGGATTCGTTTTCGACATGGTAGGTAGCTTTAGAAAGCTTCTTAGAAAGGCCAGGTAGGAAAAAATTACAAAAATTTTGCCAAAAATTGGAGGCAAATTAGTCCCCAGAAGGTAGTGTTTGCTGTAGTACATTCAACACCCTCAGATATGCCAATATGGATGGAGAAGTGCTACTGTATAATGCCCACAGTAAAATTTCAATCAAAATCACGGCTGCCTAAAGGACAATGAAGTAACAATAATCAAAATCGCAAAAACGAAAGCTCTCTCATAATTTACAGGAAAGGGGCTCGATAATATAGTCACTGACAATGGACAAATAGCATAATATCATGCGAATAAACAATTCTCTATTGCAAGTTGTGGAAGCCAACAACACAAGCAACAATCAGGAAGAGAATCCACAAAGTAAAGCCAGGAAATCTTGGACGAACGATTATGGAATGCAGAGAACACTTTGTTGGTGAGCTGGTGAATGTTTCACTTCGGCTGGTGCTGGGGGTTGGGCCTCATAAAAACCTTTACCATGTTCGGCAAATTTGGTGCAAAATCAATTTATTTTCTCATCAACCCCTACCCAAGGTGCATCATTATGTTAACCCTTTTACTGCGGCCGGCAGTGGATTTGCATTCCGTGCTCTATGTGCACCATTGGACAGCCTGTGCGTGTTCGTCGTCCGTTTTCCGCAGTTGAACCATAATCACTTTTCGTGGATATATACCCTGCCGTCAATTTCAACATGTGAATAAAAAATTATTGGATGGCTACAGGTGAAAAAATACTCTCCCGCACCACAAGACCACAAGTAATTTGCGGGATCTTACGTCTCCCGCAGCGAAAGGGTTAAAGACATTCTTGGACAAGATTAGATGGATTAGTAGGACTTTTATGCCAACAATATTAAGAACTACATATGTATGTACTTGTTCCATATTTTGCGGTAGTATGTACATATATGGCAGGATATACTAATACAACAGTGGGAAATGGTCGTTAAGAAATCCTCAAATGACTCTAAATGCTTCTAATAATTTTTTGGCCAGCATGCAGGGAAGTTTCCAATTCGCACATGCAGCAAAGTCCGCAAAATATGCAGGACTTAACTTAAGCAGTTTTCTTTTCAACATACAATTCGGTCAGGATAGGAAATTACCAACCACCACCGCGCTTAAGAAATGATATTGTAGCACTAGTTTTGGCAAGGAGACTAGCAGAGTTTCTCCCAAAATAATGATCTGTAAGCGCAAAATCTTGCAAACATTTTCTCTGCTACCTCTTCAGTTTTTCAAAAGGATCTGTGATATTTAATAGAAAGAATTTCTTTAATGCTCCCTTGTCGTAATGGTTTATTGGTGTTCAATCCATTTGGAAATTGTATTGTTCAAATGTTAATTAGAATTCACAGATCTATCTTGATCATTATGGATGGAAACACATCAGGAAAATCTGGCCTCTGGATCATACGATACATTTGGCCTTGTTGCAAAGATGTCTTTTTCTTTTCCTTTGTGAGCCAGATACAACTACTTCCCCAATCCACATTCAAGTAAGTAATTTACTAATGAAACCTCCTCAACCTCCTCAAAAATCTGACTTTTATAAACTCTGACACAGTTTTATCGACCAAGGGGATTTATTCCTGTATCTTTGCTATTCCTGTCCTGCAGAATTACATTTAACCGCTTCCTTTGAAGACAAACAAAGCATTTTACAACCGCATTGTCTTCCACCGGATATATAAAAGATACAAATAATAAAATCGAATTTATCATTCCGCTCCCTTTCGACAAAAGCCTGACCCTCTTTTAGAAAAATACTCTACCCCAAAGCGAATAGGTGTAGAAGGAGCGCGTTGGTCAATTCGCACGATCTAAAAATCGCCTTTGCATTGACCTGCGTCGGATCCGCGCGGATCTTAACCTGAAAGTTGCGTCTCCCTTCTTTCAATGTCAATGGAAGGGCATTGAAAATAAATCACCGCCCGAACCCTTCAAAACTGTATACGCGTGGTCAACTCTTTTCAAAAGCTTTCTCTGTCGCCCTTGCCTTCTGCGAAAGGATGTGTACATAGTATGACGATGTTCGGGGAAAATTCACCACGGATGGTCTATAGGAAAGAGGGCGATCGTCCGTCGGTAGGTCCCCCTTGACCAGTTCGGAGTACAGGTTCTCCGCGGGAAAGGGAAGGGTTATGAAGCTAAAAGTCCTCTATCATTTTGATTAATAATAATTCATAAAGGCATCTATTGGTCCTCCTCCAAATAGTAGCTTTTACAGCAAAGGAATGTAGCATATTCCTCGTATAACAATGATTTAATTTCGTGAAACAAACAACGACCACCGAATTTTGCAAAAGATTATGAAAAATTTCTATTGGGATCCCGAAAGCGGCAAGAGCAAGAGGCCGTAAAAAAAATAAAAAAAAGATTGTTCCAGTTACGTATAGGAAATGAGTATGGGGATGTAAAGAGGGGTACAGTCGTCCTGGGGGTCTCCTGTTACCCGCGGGCTAGTCGCGAACGCTCCCTGTTTGCTTCACAAACATCAAAGGGTTAAACGCACCATCGCCAAATGCACCGTTTTGAGTGACTTTCGGTACACCCCGAAGGAATTATATACATTGTAGTAGCCCGCAATACGCCGTAAAGCAAAACTTAATTTAACTAACCCACCGGGCGGCGGACCACAGCCAACAATCGACCTACGCGGAAACCTCGGAAGAAGCACAACGTTGGGCATGGACAGATGGAAGAACAATTAAATTATTTATGCTTTGGTCAACCAGTACCTATATATACGGGGAACATAATAGAAAACAAACTTAATTACATACGTTTCCCGGTTAAGAACAAGCCAACTGTGTGAATGATGTTGAATTAGCAATTGTGAAACATTCAATTTATGAATTATTAGGTAGGGGGCGCCACGGTATATACCTTTTCCATCCGCCGCACCGTATAGTTATCTTTATCCGTCGCGTATTCTCCTTCTTTCTCCGACGTCTTTGTCCGCTCTGACCGCCACGTATTTCGCAAAATTCGCTTCGGTTAAATTTATATTAGATTTGCGAAAATTTCAGGTCGCTCTGTGTATGTTGGATTTCCGATGGGAGTGATGTGGCGGCTGTGGACGCGAGAGGGGGCAAAACGCTAAATAACCGTCAGTGAAGGATAGAGAGAACAGCCGGGGGTTAACCGAGAAATTGTGTACTTCTCGCTCATGTGGTGGTATAATCGCCCAGTTGTCCCCCTTGGAGCGCCCACCCTGACCTGTCGCTGTTCGTACAGCGAATATATACGGGAGGAGGTACTACCTACTAACCACTTATTTGCACTGTTAATTAATTTCACAAGAAATATCTCCATTCGGGGTTGGATGCTCATTTACCGCAAATGCGTACACGAAGAATTGCTGGGAGACACACCTGAATTGAAATATTATCATTTAGCGGGTTTTCAACGTTAAACTGACAAAATTTCGTTTAATTATTCTGATGGATAACGAATTATGAGCAGTATATATAGCATCGTGTGTGTTGTTTTATTTTTTGGAATGACAGGTCTCCTGCCTGCCTGCCTCCCATGAGCGTTTGTTCGATTTGAGTCAGAAATGTAGAAAGGTGCGGTTTGCGTGACCGTCTCGTGAGAATGCATCTAGAAATCTTTGGTCGCCTAGTACCTAAGAAATGAGCGCAATTCCTTTAGCTAATTTAGATAGGTATAAATTTTGGAGAAACTTTCTATCCGTTGAAATCAAAAGAGTTTGCAGATCTCGAGCGGTTAGATTGACAGAAGCAAATGGTATGTAACAAACAACATAAATCAACAAATAAGCAAATGCTATGTGTTGGTTCAGAGCCTTTATGTTGCAGAACTTTGTTTTTTCAGTAGAATTCGATTTTATTGAAGACTTGACCAAAAACTGTTGAAGCTGTAATGGTCGTGGCTCTTCTAACCACAAAAAAATTTATTTGGAACAATACTCCTACTACTAATGCACCTCCCTCTAGAATACAGTCCGTTGCAAAATGGTGTTGTGTCACGAATGACGCAAATAAAAACTACGTATTAGTTGTCAGAAAATAACCAGATTATTATGTGAACTACCTTTTACAATCATTAACTAAAACTGCCCACTCTCTTCCCATACCTTATAATTTCCCAATTTAATTGCATGATGTGTGTGTGTGTAATCCTTGCAGTTTTAAATCCTCTTGTTCTCCCCGCCGGTTTTCTTTTCACTGTTTACTCTAATTTTGATTGTCGATGTTCTAACTGGCCACTTTCAACTTATTATTCGCCTGTTTGCGATGTTTTCTTTCACACACGTTTTGTTGTGACTTGTTTTCTTGTGTAAACTTTTCAAAATTATTAACAACTCTACCCTCCCTTTTGTTTTCTATTTCACCAAGGGTAGCAGTCGCTGAATTCTTGATTCCACTACTTGATATTTTAAAAGGTGTTTTTTGTAATTCCAGCTTGAAATTTAGCATTGTTATGCCAAAATGAATGTGATTATGTATTGTGTATGTTTGTAATGTATTTTACAATAAATTTTGAGGAATAAAATTTTTCACATTATAATCTGGCGTTTTGGTTTTTCCCTGTGCACGTCATTGGCTGAAGTCTTTTTTTATGAATAAATTAATTAATTAATTAATTATTAATTTAATTATTTTAATTAACTTATCTAAGTAGATAGTAGTAAACAATTTTGAAACAATTTTTTAACGAATTTATTGTTCAACAGTAAATCAATTATTCTAATACTACAATGGAATTGAGATTAATAGGGAGAGCACCCAGTGTACTGAACAAACAAGTCCTCCTACCGAGTAAGTCTTTCAAGAATGCCTGGTTACTTGCATGGAATCCTTGCACAATGATTGCAAAATTTGAGGCGACTGAATTTGAGCATTATGTATCTACATACAAGCCAACATGCTAGAACAAGCATATGCAGAATTACTTTATGGAATTTTTTGTTTACTTGTAACTCTGCATTCAAGGTGTCATCTATCAGAATCTGCAGGATAACTACTATGGAACTTTGGCAAACAGTGACATCAGCGATGAAGCTTGGTCTGATGGGCACCAAGGGCTAAGTAGATAACCTTGCTTGTGGATAACTTGTCAAAGCGCTTAAGGTAGTATATACCGTCAGAAATATATAATTACTGCAGCTAAATCATTGCAGAATTAATGGCAAGATGGCTATCTAACTAAATTTGGATCTGGTGGGTTGATCAGGCTTTTGGATACCTATCTCTCTTCACTGCGACCAATACGATCTATTGTCAGAGAAATAGATAGATTATTGGCGGGTAATTTAGATCTTAATTATATCATAAAAAGGCTGATGCTTCTGTAAACGTCAATTTTTTTTTTGCCAGGCAGGAAATGTAATCTAACGGTGTAGAGCGCCATATTTAGTAGTCTTTCCTCTCTTTCTGCGGAATAAACGTTGCTGGTCGGAAAGGTGTAAGTTTGATAGTGGACGCTCCCATTAGAGATACTAACCAGCTTAATCTATATCAGCAAACCTAAGCGAGAACTTTGTCACTGGTTTGTAGATGCCTCTAAAATGCCAAATGACACAGACAGGATTTGCAAAGGCAGAGAACCAGGAGGTAAGTTTATTAACCTGGCGAGTTCTCTCTCGATTTTCAAACCCGACATAGTAGCTATCCAAACTCCGTAAACTGCCTGTATGGTAATGACTTGGCCTAAATACAGTCTGACAGTCAAGCTGATCTCAGAGCTCTACAGACTGTCAAGGTGATACTGGGATGTCACACCTGGCGGAACACCCACGGCATCATGTTGGGATAGGTACTTTTTGCAACTCTGGCATTATAAAAAATGAACTTTCTGACAAGTCAGCCGGAGCAACCAGCAAACGACCCAATTTCCCAATTAACCTACCGGCATGAGACATAAAAATGTAAAATTATCTGTATACATCCACACCAGGATAGATTCCGTGGAGCGGTCTCTATCAGAAGACCCGGGTTGAGATTCCTCGGAAGTATCTCACCAGTGCATGAGTGAGGTAAACTATTCCCTGTGAAAAACTACGGAAACCAAGCGGTTAGACGAACCCAGACTAGGTAAATTAAGTTTTGACTTTTTTCCTCCAGGTGCGATCAGATCATGGTGCTTGAAATGTCATGGGGGCTAAATAGACCTAAATAGCGTGGTGAATGGATCAGCTATCTCAATATCATGGATTCCCG
>SMLS01068514.1:0-15821 GCA_004785975.1 Popillia japonica
TTGCAATTCTTTATCTTGGATTTTTTTGGTTGACCAAAACGTTCTTGATCACTGACAATAAAATCTACAATTCTGAATCGTTTAAACCAGTCTTCGCAGGTCTGTTGGGTTGGTGCATGTTTACCAGCAGGGTCTGCAGTATCCTGTATGTAAAAAATTGCAACCCACTAGACGATTTTCAAAGTTGGCTTTAGTTAGATGAGACAGCAACCATTTTCCTTGTTTTAGGATCACTTTCATAGTACATAGTCGTTTTGGTATGGCTACTTGAGTAAACCTTATATTGTTCTGCAAATTTCTTTTCTGTTGGGGCTGATTTGTCCTTCAAAAATGCTTGCAATTCTTTATCTTGGATTTTTTTTGGTTGACCAGAACGTTCTTGATCACTGACAACAAAATCTACAATTCTGAATCGTTTAAACCAGTCTTCGTAGGTCTGATTGGTTGGTGCATGTTTACCAGCAGGATCTGCAGTATCTTGTATGCAAAAAATTCCAATCCACTAGACGATTATTAAAGTTGGCTTTAGTTAGATGACACAGCAACCATTTTCCTTGTTTTAGGATCACTTTCATAGTACGTAATCGCTTGGGTATGGCTACTTGAATAAACCTTTAACTGTTCTGCAAATTCCTTTTCTGTTGGAGCTGATTTGTCCTTCAAAAATGCTTGCAACTCTTTATCTTGGATTTTTTTTGGTTGACCAGAACGTTCTTGATCACTGACAACAAAATCTACAATTCTGAATCGTTTAAACCAGTCTTCGCAGGTCTGATGGGTTGGTGCATTTTTACCAGCAGGGTCTGTTCTATCATAAGGAAACAACAATCTATCTCCTTATTTTTGACATTCAATCTGTTATCATTAAAAATTCACTTGACAATCGAATTATACCTCATTAAGCTAAAAGAAGATTATACAACGAAGCACCGCATAACTGCAAAATTCCTCATTTTCAAACAATACAACAAACTTCAATTTTATTACGGCATACCCTCACAAATCTAGAGTGTAGTATCCTTGCATAATTGCTCGCAACAATTTCGGTCCATTCATTTTCATTAAGCTGGGAGACAATTAATACAGTTTCACGCGGAATGCCAGTTTAAGATTTATAAGCCTCATATCGATCCATTAATTATCAAATTAGCGATGTGAATGGAGATAGAACGAAACTCATAGGAGTTATTCCCCTATTCCAACCACCACAGGATTGAAACGTTAATATTTGGCTAACGTTCTCAGTACCTTGGAAGGAAGACTAGTCTTCGTAAGTTATGGAATTCCCCTCTCTCGAATATGCATACATATAATAGTTCGCTTCCCACTAACAGCTACAACAAACAGGGTATGTCTTAAATGCAAATGTTGTATGTAACGTTCCAGTTAAAACTGCAAAACTTAACAAGCGCGAACTGTCGGGTTGAAAGTATAATTAACTTATTCGCAAGGATATAAACTGAAGTTCTTCTACGCCGGTTTGCCAACGTCGCTTGTTTAGACTAACAATTAGTTTTAGCGAACGATGGTATATGTATGTAAGTATCTGGTATAGTACGTGACAGCTCGCCTGGGAAATCTTATAGGATAACTACTGCAGCGATTCTTAAGTTCTACTAAATGGATGATGTTTCGTTTCGGATGATAATTACGTTTAAAAAATATATTTGGATAACGAAAATAACTCCAGGAGTACCCTGCTTTAATCTGATTTATTTTTAGCGAAGAAAAAGTAGGATTGTGTTATAGCCCTCCCGGCTATTTAAAGTTGAGCATTAAGTTCAACGACAAAACAACCTCCACTCATTCGAAATTCGTTTTTTGTTCATTAAAAACATCATTAAAAACTCCCTTTTGCTTTTGAAATTAAGCTATTTCGTATTAATATAAGTAAAGCGCTGAAGAAATTATACGGCTCGTTACTTTATCGTCCTTTAGGACAGCTACTACTAGATTGCTTTTAGTTTTAATCCTGTAATAAATAAAGTTGCGCAAAAACTTGCCACCCCAACCTAGAAAAGCAAGACCTGATATATACATGTAGAAGGGCTTACGATATCGTGAAAAAGATTATGTGTATAAGGTTAGTTAGCGGAAAAGCGGTGTTTATGGAAATGTTTTCTGTTCACTATCAACTTTTAATTAGTATTATTTAACGTAATTAGGTTCTATTCTTACCCATCAATTAAAGAAGTAATGTAAGCTGATTTACGCTAATGCGTCACTTTGCAAGCAGTTACTTATTTGAGTAACAATATTGCATTTGTTGAATTAAAAACAACCATACCGTGACATACCAGTAAATAAAAACTAACTCATAGTATTTTTTCTTACTTAGAACAAAGAACCGAACTAGCGACGTCTAATTTCGGTTAGTAATGCTTTAAAAAAAAACTCGCCACCCCAACCTAGAAAAGCAAGACCTGAATATATATATATGTAGAGAGACTTACGATATCGTGAACGAGATTATGTGTATAAGGTTAGTTAGCGGAAAAGCGGTGTTTATGAAAATGTTTTCTTTATTCACTATCAACTTTTAATTAGTATTATTTAACGTAATTAGGTTCTATTCTTACCTATCAATTAAAGAAGTAATGTAAGCGGCACTAGTATTGTTTAAAAAAAACAATTTTTTCGATTTTTTTGTAAGAATTCAATAAAATAACAATATTTTAAACAAAGGTTTTCATTTATTTATTAAAAAAAACTTATTAGATTAAGTAACAAATCAGAGATTGGGTCATAATATCTAACCGCCCGCAGACTGAGTTAAGGGTACAACCAGTAAGACAAGTTATCCCTTTTTATATTCAAAGAATTCAGTATAATATATTTAAGATAACTTGTTCGAATAATGTATTCAGGGGGGTAAAATTCTAATAGATGATATGCAAATTATGAATAAATTAGTCTAGAAATTGGGCTGATGTTGTAAGTAAAGGAAAACGTTTAGGGGAACTAAATAGAAGAGAGATGAGTTTGTGAAGTTATCTTTAGGCGGAAAGCAGTATTATGAAGTAGACTTTGAAGCATTTAAGAAGCATAAAATAGAATGCAAGTTTGTCGATTACTTAACTGACAAAGCATGAACAAAAGTGATGGATCATTTATGCGCAATAGAGACAAAAGATGAAATTATCATAAAGATACATAAAATTGACCAACTAGGGATTGGAACTGTTACAGAATAGCCGTCACAGAATACAACACAGAATTAAGTAGAGGTAAAGGGAGGACTTGAAGAAGATTTTGCAAAGGCCTCAGTAAGATGGCCACAACTCCACACACTCCTAAGACAATGCCAATCGAACAGCTTAGGTTTTCTACAGAAAAGAGGTTGAACCTACACTGAAAATAACGAAAATCACTTATCAGACTTAGCAAAACTTTCAAATCCGTCGAAGTGAGACAAAAGCATGTTATGATAGATACTTGCTTGAGACAAGATCAAATGAGAAGTAACATCTTTTAAGTCTTACAGATAACCTGGTGGAGTCGGTATTTTGTGCGCCCTATTACAAGAGGATGTGGCGTAAAGTCTGTCGGTACTCTAGTAAAATTCTTTAAGGATAGCTTTTACCTCAGTTAGGTTCTACTTGCCACAGAGCCTAAATCCTCTCGTCTCATCAGCCTAAGTTCGTTTCTCCTCAAATCTCAAAATCGATGGAGAAACTGAAGGACCTTCCAATTAGGAGCGGAATTCTACTCCAGAAAAACTGCTCAACTCAACCATTTCATTTAGAAAGCGGTAAAATTCGCAGAATCTGTCTTATACAATATGAGCAATAAGATTGCAAAGACTTTTGTGGTTATATTTCTTTAACCACACTCTGTCACAGAGGGCGCTCTTGATAACACCTGATAAAAATGAAGAAATAGGTACTGAACCTTCCGTCATTATATGGCTAAAATCAATGCCCAAAATCAGAGTTATATCTGCAAATATAGGCGGTTCTACTGCGAATGTGTTGAGTAGATATGTGGGTACTCTGGTGTGGGCACTTTTTCGATACCGTGGGAACTTTTTTGGCGCCGTGACCACGCCCACTTCCAGGAATTAAACTAGATTTAAACCGATTTAAATCAGACCTCTTAAAATCAGGTCTGATTTAATCAGGTCTGATATCAACCCTGATTTAAACAGACCTGTTTAAATCAGACCTGTTACGATCTAGTTTAATTCTTGGAAACGGGCGTGGCCACCGCGCCAAAAAAGTTTCCACGGTATCGAAAAAGTTCCCACACCAGAGTGCTCCCATACCTACTGTGTTGAACATGAAGGAATGTTCCCAGGAAGTGGGATTTTCACCTTTAATGTGGTCACTTTTTGTATAAAAAACCTTGGGTATCATTGCAAAGAGCAAACATAATCTAATATCATGCACAATATTCTTCACATAACATAGTATTGGTGTTTGCAAGAGCCCTTGAGCTTTAATCCGCATAAAATATCTGTGGTGCCATTTACCAAAAGAAGGAAGCTATCTCTAGAAGAAACGCAGATGAAATTCTTCAAAGAAATAAAATATTTGGGTATTTTTTTTTAGATTAAAAATTCTCAAATACTCATCTCCAAAAACGTCGACAAAAGGAGTATAAACCTGCCGTCAGTCACCTTTTTAGCAAAGCCTGGCGAGTTTAGCCTAAGATAACCCTAAGCTAATCAGGCGTATGGCCACATAGAGATCCTTAGTATCGTGGTTAAAAACATATGAAGAGACAAGGACAAACACTGCTGCAAAGAATACGGCCACTTATTTGCGTCGATATCACAGGCGCAAATGGAG
This sequence comes from Popillia japonica, assembly GCA_004785975.1. Classification (NCBI taxonomy): domain Eukaryota; kingdom Metazoa; phylum Arthropoda; class Insecta; order Coleoptera; family Scarabaeidae; genus Popillia; species Popillia japonica. The sequence continues at coordinate 4,791 of SMLS01068514.1, forward strand.
AAGCAGCAGATGAAGAAGGAAGTGGTGATGGGGGCCATCAAACTGGAATAAAACACTCTTCAAATCAGAGTTGACCCAACTAATAGATCATAGAACAGGAAGATTTGACTTGACAAACAGTTTGAAGTTGTAGTCCGAGATCTTCAAACTAGAGATTCGATGCTGTAAGGCACAGGCCTAGCAATGTTTCAATGGTGGCCAGCAATATTTGAAAAGCCGCTACCAGGTGTAATCATCGATTGGATCAGACGACCAAGCTGCACTAGAGGCTCTAAAGGATACTTAGCTTTCAGACGGAACTAATTTGGAGCTATCTCATTTCTGGCACATAGAAACACAATGATCTTACGAATACTAGGCCACAGAGGCTGTGAAGGCAACAATACTGTTAATGGTAATGGAGAAGAAGAGCGCATTTCGGACTAATTGTACCAGAAGCATTCAGTGGTCTTTTAGAGCTCATTTTCAACAGTCCCATACTGGTCCAATGTTCTAAGACTGTTCACGACTTTATTTAGTGATTATGGTCTTCTGGCGGATCATCTGAGGAAGATGAAAATTTTGTTCCAAACACATGAAAACTACGTGGCGGTAGCCTTCCATAAGCATCCCCACATGAAGCCGGTTGATGTGGCAGCCATCATCCCAAGGAGATCTTAAACATCTTTATGAGTTTGGATGAGATTGGAATTTTACAATAAAGGATTAGGACCTATATTTATAACTTCATTATTTAAAATCACTCCATAAAACTGATCCGAGTCTGTTTTACGATACGAATTCCTCCACACTAAGCCCTTCCTCTCACAGGATACTCTCAAGCATAATACCGAAACGCAAAGATCCACCAGGAGTACGATTTTAATAAGCGGAAATGACAAGGTCGCGGACGCAAAAGAGAGGATTTTCCACCACTTTTCACCCGCACAATGGCTTACGCGAGCATCAACCTCGATCTCTTTCCCTTTTTCCTTATTTTTCTCCCACTACGCTCCTTTCTGTGTTCTGTTTTAAAAATTGAACGGAAGTCGTTATGTGCCGGTTCCTTCTACTTCGTCTTTCTTCCTTTCGCGTGCTATTCCTCTTAAATGATGTCTTAAAATGGACCGCATGGTTTATTAAAATTGATTACACTGCACTGCGCACAAGATGTTATTCGTTTTTTTTTTCTTCTTTTCTGCGTTGGGATCGTTTCGGCCTTGTTCTCGTGTGTCTTATAGTTGATGCCGTTGTAATAAAAAAGTGCGACGGATGTGGATAATACCCGCGGTTAATGTCGGAAAAAGACATTGAAACTTTATTATTGGAAAATATTGTCGCTGCTATATAGAAGGGTGTAGAAAGCCAGGTGGTAGATGGGTGTAATTTGTAGGGTTGTAAGCTGACAGGTCTTGTATCACATTTTTTTTAGAGTACGTTTAGGAAAACTGGAAGTATAAAGGGAGGAGTTCCCACTTTGTGACAAACATGAATCTTTTAATGAGGTCATCAGGATTTTTTCGAGATAATGTAAACGCCAACTTAGACTCCACTCCATTAACATGCAAGGCACCGTCTCTAAATTAAGCATTGTTCCTCCACTTATTAACATCTCCAACGTCACTAAACCGTCACTAATAAATAGACTCCAACTTACCTACCTCCACAATTCATGCACTTCCAGTATCTTGCTTCTCCTGTAATGTTTTCGTAATGAGAGAAAACCAGCGCCCTCTCTACGCGGATTATCGTATCGTTACAGGTACGGTGTAGTAGGGAGTCGTCGTCGGTGGACTTGATTAAAGTTTTAACATAATAAAAGACTACAAATTTCCGTAGAACAACAGCGAGCATTACTTTAACACTAGGATAATGCTCGCCTTACACTGCGCTGCCATCTAGGCGAAATTATACGAAGTGAATTAGTGCAATTGTAAAGCTCGAGTTTTATTAGGTTAACCCGCGACCTTAGCCGCAATATATAATCCTTGTTAAATAAACAAACCCTTTAAAATGCCTCCGCGTATATAAGTTAATCCTGTTAAGCTTATTTGTCGTTGAGATGGAATTTAGGTGGAAGCGGGAAAAGGTTTTCGAGGTTCTCTAATCAGTATTTCTAGACTAGTTGTTTTAACTCGAATAAGAATATAAATAAAAAAGATTGCTGGAGCAATGTTTTAGGATTTTTAGTAAATGAAAACGAATCCGCTTTAATTAGCAAATTCAGTTAAAACAATATTGCAAAATTTGTGACAGCGAATACTATTTAGCCCACTAAAGTACTCCTTAATGTAACTTTGCGCTGTAGGATTCTTTGTGGCCAGCATTAGAAACCTTGTCCTTGCCAGGACCTCACAATAGCACAGCACATGGACTGTGGTTTCTTCCTCCTCCTTGCAGAATCTGCAAGTAGCATCTTCCGCTAAGCCTATGTTAAACATATACCGGGTTCTTTTTTTATTGTTACACATACTCTCTATGTGTAACATTAAAAAAATAATTGTCAATGCATTGACAGAATAGAAGGCAACCAGTCGTACACTCTTGTGTTGACGTATAAGAACCACGCGTGTCTTAGTTTAATGGATTTACCAACTATACTTTTTTTTGACATGCATGCAATTCGTGTATCTATTAGAAAACTATTGAATTTAAACGCTAAAGGATATTACAATCTGATTTAAGGTTATTGTTATTCATTGTGTACTGAGTAAAAAAAAATGTTTTCTTTATTCCATGGTAACGATTTAAGAATTACATCTAATGTAGGTATGTATGTATTTTTGTTTTTGATGTATAACTGGTTGCCTACCATACTGCTAATGGATTGACAATTATCTTTTTAATGTTACACATAGGGGAGGTGCATATGTGTAATAATAAAAAAAGAACCCGGTATACATAATTCAGGCTTCTGTTTTTTTAGGAGCACGTTTGCCTCTTTTTGTCCTGGTGGTGACTTGTTATGTATCCATTCGTTGATAGACTTCCTGATTTGTGATTTAGTAGTTCCGAAGGATGGATCAGACCCGACGAATTGCCTTGACAAACCTTGTTTGGCCAGGTCGTTTGCCCCTTCCATTCACACCCTTGTAGCTGGGAACCCAGACCGAAGTTAGTTTCCTTTGAAAGGCCACCTTGTTTAAGGCATTTACGCAGTCCCAATCCAGTTTAGAGTCAACACTTCTGAACTAGTCCGTTTGAGTGTTGCTTGGTTGTCTAAGAAGATAGCGACGCTTTTACCAGGCTCGATTCATCTTTCTACTTCTCTAACGCTATGGTGAATTGCTGCTACCTCAGCTTGAAAAACCTGACGCTTATCGAAAGAGCCTTTTTAGGCCACAGTTCAGCCTGTACTGTATCAGACTCACAAAATCTGCACAGAGAGTCATTCCCACTCCAAAGGAAGTGAAAGTGATGCTTGAGTCTTTAATGATTAGTGCACAGATTAGCTATTCTTTAATTCTTCGATACCCTAACACTTAAAGTGTGGTTGTCGTCTACTTTGTCTTTCAGCTGTTTCGTTTCCTAGCATTATTTTGATGGTGAAACCAAAGCTTTATCATTCATATTTTTCCAAGTTTGACTCTATAAAGTTGGCTGTTTTATTTACACCTACAAGAATTTGGGAAAGATACAGGTTTGGGGCAACTTTTGAAACCATACAGATCCAGTTTGCTCATAGACTATAGGTGGACCTTAGACAATAGTCAGTTTCACCTTGTTAGCACAGCTGAGTTCTGATTAAACTACCTACATTATAAGTGCACTGGTACTAAGTTCGATTCCTTAAAAACTTTTTATGATTTGCATGGTGACCACTAACGCTAGTGTTCGTCCCAAAACACTTAGTTGAAATTATTGTTAATATCACCGAAAGTGTAGAATAGTTTTTGAAACATCAACTAGAAATCGATAAAGTAGACTAAACAATGGTTGACTTTATTGACATTATTCACTTCCTTCCATCGACAAATGGTGACTTCCCTAAGCCTTGACATCGTCGTTGCCAAAATAACAAAAATGCACTAAACGATGGCAGAGTGGAATATTCAACATGTTTGTCTCATTAAGTACTGTGACTTTACACAATTAAATTTCTAAATCTGATATTTCAATCAAACAGAGCAAAATTCATGGTTTATGCAACGAAGATCTATCGCGAAACTTCAAAAGTATGACTTCAAGATCGCCCATTCATTTTAATGTCGAACTCTCAGTCATTGCACCTCTCTCATTACTCTCATTATACTCGTATCCTTTAAAAAGCTATGTCTTATCGCCTTGTTCAACCAGCTTCTTCATATTGGTGCTGTCGTATCCACCCTCGTCTGTCTTGTACCGCCATGTGCTAGACCCGGGTGATTTTCTTCTGTTGTTAGGTTAGTACATAGGTCTATCGGAGTTACTACTGCAATTACCTCTCTTACTCTGCACTCAGTTGGCAATCTTGAGAGGTGTACATTCCTATACTGGACCAGTCTCCTTCTTTGTCTGGTCTTGTCGTGAGGCATCAGCCCAAATCTCACACAGTTATGAAGAGACAGCGTCTACTAACCGTTAATCCTGCTACTTTAGCCATAACTTGGTCCAGCGTTGTTGTTACATTTACAACCTTAGTCCTCGACGACTGGATCTGTTCCTAAAGAGTCGTCAGGGAACCGCAAAGTTGACCTTCGACCTCTCACACTTTTTGAATTCTTCTCTTAGCTAATGAAATGATTCCAATCGTCCCAGTTACCAAAATCAGATCTTCTTCATCCACTGATCCAGCCAGCGTTCTCGTTACTTTGTTGAGCCTATTCTGGAACATATACCATGTCACTCTCTAAATTAATTTGGAGGATCTCATCATTGAACGCCCATGGGTGTTTCTTCAATCAAATCTAACCAGCATTATCAGGAATATTGAAACAATCATAGTTTGTTTCTTACTGAAGCTATGCTATTTGATAGATAAGCCTCCCTTGATGTCAAGGTCTTCGTAAAAACTTTCTTCTATTAAATAGGCCTAAAGGAACGCGTTTAGGTCTTCAACACCAGTACTTAAAATTCTAATTCTTCATCCTTCTTTTCCTAGATTCCTAGATTTCCAACATTCTTTCTCAAGGTTTTAATCGCGTGTCATGATTTCTTTTTCCAACTTATTTATTTTGGCACTTCTTACCAGTTTATCTCCAGTCGATGCTTACTTCTATACTCTTCATCTATCTATTTTCCCCACATCTTTATTTTGCTTTCCTGTCGTAGGGTTTTCTTTTTTAATTCCGTGAAGTAGGCTTTTTGGTGGTCTCTAGTCTTCCTTTAGCAATTTAACTCATTATCTATTTTCCATTTCTAAAATATTGGCTCCTTCAAACAATGACTGACTAAGTTTGCCAAAGATCATCATAATGTAGATGATCCAGCTATTGATGATAAATCTACAGGATTCAATTCCGAAATCTAACGGCATACATACATACATATATGCAATACCTCTAATAAATCAAAATTGCATTTTAATATTTTATTTCTTGTTCAGGAATTCGTAGTAGTAATTTTAAATTCGAAATACCTCTACTTCAAACCGAGCACAGCTAAAATCCATATATTAAAGTTGGTGGTAAAAATAATACATTCGCTTCGAGTCGAATATATACACGTTGGCATTCCCGCTTTGTGCATTCTCTCACTTGATATAAAACAATATGCTGGAGCGTTTCAAATGAAATGAAATAAGCAAGGATTCATAACTCCCGGATGCTGCTACAACGTAGTTGTTCCACATTCGTTTCGTGGGAGGTATTTCAGCACTAAACGAAAAACATAATTAACAGATTCGAATAGTCGCATGGTACTACAATAGATGTAAGCTAAAATTTTCCTCTAATTAGGATAGTTTAGTCTTCGAGTCTAGCAGCATAATTATTTCCAGGATCTGTGTATTATACATAAATCTAGTACGAGGGATAAGCTATAGTGCCACCACACAAGTATGTAGGTGGTACACTCAAGAGGGTTCTAGATTGCTTATCGGATGTTCAGATCTGTTCAATCACTTTATTAGTGCTGTGGTATGGATGGCTTAGCTCCCAAGAGCAAATGGTGAACCAATCAGAATAGAATTTCCTCCCTTAATTCACACATTGGTGGGCCGTCGCCTAACGTCTATTCCCAGGATATATTGGATTGAGTTTACGCACAAATCATGACTGCAAAACTGTTGCTTCAACTGTAGGTGGAAGGAGTTTTGCCACATACGAATTGATAGCCTACTGGTCGTCTAAATTCACCCACAAAAATGTGTTTTCTGGAGTGGTATGCATTGCGCAAAAAAGCGAGTAATACGAGACATGTCCGAAAAATGGAAAATCCTTTCTTAGGCTATTCTTCTACATAGTTGCCACCATTGTTCAGACATTTGTCACAGCGGCCAACCAACTTTTCTATACCCTCTGCAGAGAAAAACGCTGTATGTGAAGACAGCCACTGCAGAATATCGTTTTTTTTCCGTCGTTATCGTTGTCAGAATCGCCTTCCTCCAAATTCACCCTTCAAATTTAAGAATAAGGTGTAGTCAGAAGTGGCGGTTCGATGATTGAACTGTTCCCAACCGAATTGCTCCATAAGGTTTTGAGTGACATCTGCAGAATGGGGACGTGCGTTGTCATGAAGCAACACTATGCTTCGACTGAGCTTTCCACGTCTTTTGTTTCGAACTGTTCCCCGAAGTTTTCTCAATGTTTCACAGTGATGGTTTCACCTCTAGGAAGGAACTCAACGCGCAGAATTTCTTGTCTGTCCCAGTACACAGTGCACGTGCTCACAACATTGTTTTGAAGTTCTGTTTTTTGATTGTTATGATTCTGGAGTGACATGACAAGCCCAAGTTACATCACCGGCCACGATAGGTACTGGTTAAGTATTCATCTTCCTCAACACTGTATCGAGTAAGAAATGGGAAAGCGCCGCCAAGCCGCTTCGTTTTGTGGACATCCGTCAGCATTTTCGGAACCCGACAACCCTGACAACAGTAATGGTTTGGTTTTCGAGCTTCGTCATGAATATTGGTTCGTCAACCATTGAATTGCCCCATTCTCACTATTCTATCTGTTACTATAATTTCACCATAAACCTCTACAAGTTGACGATGAATTTCACCTGGTTTAATATTCCTTGCGTTCAAAAATTCTATTACAGAACACAATTCATAGTCGGCGGGCTCAGAAATTGCGTCGAACATTTTGAACGATCACTAACAAATGTAAACCCAACACCATCCGGCTGTAATGGCGTCAGCGGCAAGACTATAAATCAGAGGTACACCTGCGCATGCGTGGAACTGCGACAATAGCGCTGCGGTGGCAATAGAACGAAACGGTACTTACTTCCCAGACATGCCTTGTACATTCCCTTTCTACTCGCCAAGAAAGCGCAATACATACATGAAAATGTGGAAAAATTATGTACACAGTATTTCTTAGAGGTACGGGTTTGGTAGTCGCAATTAAATCAGATGATCAGGAGACAGTTAACTAATTTTTATTCAATTACATTCATTAATCAACACTGACGTTTGTTATTCCTGGTAATTTTGTTTGGCATATTCTGTAATTAAATAGTTTTCTTAGAGAATTTTTCCCCGTCTACATTCTTTTCCTCTCTAACACAATTGTAATTTAAGTTGCATACTATCTCTCCCTGTTATTAAACTGTTTGTTTATCTTAACTCCTTTAATATCGTATAGATGGCGCCTGCGGTCATTCCAAAAGTTGATTTAGTTTCTAATTCTGCTTTTCATTTTTGGAATTTTTCGGTTATTTCAGTTATGTTTTACTCTATTGCTGCCATGTAGTCATTTTCGTACTTTAAATTCAACGTTTGGTGTGTGTGAACTACGTCATTTCCGCTTTCCCGTCTGACTTCTTTCCGTTCCCCCATCTTCTCCATTTTTGATTCATTCTGCTATCAGTCTTCGAACGAAAGCGTGGATATGTTTGGTCAAAGTTGATTTGCACTTTATGGTGGATTTAACCCGTTTCGTAATGTAAAATTAATTCTATCTTTTCGTGGCAGTTCTGTACATCAGATGCGAAATGTTCTAGTTTTAGATGTCCCCGTAATGCTACCGCTGAATTCGTCGTTTTAAGAGCAAACCTCCAAATAATTGAAAACTATTTGATAGATATTTCTTTTTCAATTTCTTTTTATTGATTTTGGCAACTTGTTGTGTGTAGACATAGTAACTACTTTATATTTGTGCCACATTTCATACATTTTTGTGCTGTGTTTTGGAACAATGAGCTCGTTGCTCTGTCAGGTTTCCATCCTATTATACACGTTTTTGTTGTTAATGAAATTATTCTGGTGTGACTTGTAATAGTCTAGTACCTAATTCAAAGATATACGTATAGGGAGAACAAATAGTTGTGGAAGGCGCTAACATAAGTCAAGAATAACGTGGGCCCCAGCATGGATCCTTGAGGAACGCCACAATTATCACATTATCTGTCTCAATCGTGATAGCGATGACCGACTTTCTGTTACATAAATCTGAAGAACATAAGTTTTATGTAGGCTCTACTATATATCCCAATTTACTGCATTTTGGCCAACAAAGGTGTATGGTCCATAACGTCGAAAGTGCAAAAATATTCCACCCATTGCATTTCTATACTTATACTTTTTCAAGTGCACGACCAATAGCATCCTATGTGAACTTACCGTCAATGAAACCATGTTGAGTAGGAGATATGATCTTCAATTTCTCCATGTAATTTTCTAATCTCAAGTTTAGCATTTTCTGAAATATTTTGGCAAATATCCAGAGCAGAGATATGGATCGATAATTTGTAACCCTGCTACCCTTTTTGTGTATTGGTATGGTTTTGGCGTCAAAAACGTCGATTACAAGGTGATCTTGCAACAATGCTGGAACGCCCCCTTCCCTTCCTCCCGCCCCCTCCTTTCTAAAATAAAAATTTGTATCAATCTTTTTATTCTCACTAATTGTAGCTTGTGCCTCGTAAAATCTATTTCACATCTCAGACGGGATCTTCCGAATAAGCTAAAGCATGATCATATTTATTCAGTAGCGCTATCTGAAATTCAATTCAAGCGTAAGACGAGTGAACTCACCTCATTGCGGTCCGAAACGCTATATTAGCATCTCGAGACTTGTTCAGCGCAATATAACACGAAAGGGTGGGGGGATAGAAAAAATGAGAAAAAAGTAATACAAGCAAACATTTGCGGCTGTCGGATCGCAAATTCACCTCGAGAACCACGAAAGGTTAATAACTACACAAGCGGATACTTTAATATCGCGCTTGTCGAATTGTTTTTCTTTTTTTTCCCCTCCTTCTTTTCTTTTCTTCATCTTTGCTTCGTTCTCGTTGGTTTCGTTGTTTCTTGTTTGGATATGTAAATACGCGGAAACGACCTGGGAAATTTTCCGGAATTAAAAACTTTCGATGACTATGGTGGTGGTTTTGGAGAAGCCCTGGGCCGGGTATTATTACGATATCTTGAATTATCTAGAAGTAAAAAATGAAATTTCCATTCCTTTATATTGTGGTAAATATCTGATGACTGTAGCGGAAGATTTTCGCAAAGAATTTTAATTTTAGACTCACGCGGACGGATATCTTACCTTATACGTCTCTCGCAGTAAATCTAGATAATTTACAGAACCTCAAAGCTTAAAGAGACTTAAAAGATTTCCCGATAAAACCGTTGGAAGTCCAATAAATTAACTCGAGCTATTTTTGTGTAACACGAACTCTATTTTGACCTTAATCCTAATCGACTTTACTTACTTAGGATACTCTTAAAAAGACTCGAACAAAGATGTAGATCCATCCACTAAATAAGGACGATATTAAAAAATATGTGGAGGAGGAAAGGATCAATAAGAAATACCGAATAACCGTATAAGGTTTCCTGCACCGGTTGGTGGAATAATCGACCGGAAATATCGGAGTGTGAGGATTGGGGATTGCCTTATTTCAACTGTTATTGAAAGTGCAACTAAATTTAAAAATGGCGGTGTATCGTTGTCGGAAGGAGGGAAGTTTTGGTGTTAGTGGTAAGCTCAGAAGTCGTTTCAAGTTTGCTCGTTATTGTTGTAGCATCTGAGGAAAAGCAATAACTTGTATACAGGTTACTCCATTCAAAAAGAAACTGCTCAGTTTTTTTTGAATTTGCCAGTTTTGTTCCTTAGGATCATGGTTAACAATGCTGGATTTTCTGGGTGAAATTACCAATTTAGCAAAAACTAACTAAAACAGTCTCTCGCCGTGGATATCCTGTATAAGGCAACAATGATACCAACCTTCATGATAACTCATCATTTGCAGCCATATCGGAGTGTCTAATAGAGCCAACGTGTCTAATATTGAGAGCACCTTATCTGCTTACCAACTTATCTGGTTTTGACTTGTTTGAGAGAGAAAACAGGTCAAAACCAGGTGACTTAGTAAGTGGATAGGCTGTTTCCAATATTAAGCATACTTCTACTGCAGAACTCGAACAACCCTTGGAAAACCGAAATGCCAAAATCAGATTCATGCTGTTCTCCATGTTGTAGTGCGCTTCGTGTTGTGTACCATGTGTAGCAGCAAGTTTCTGTTGCATTCCAGGTGTTCCGTACGTAGTCCTCGTACCAATAATTCCAATAGTACTAAAATGCTTTAACGGAAATGATAAATGTGTGGATATCTTCAAAGGAACATAAATTTGTATTTATGTTCCAAGGTTCAAAACTGGACAAAACCACCTAAGCTGTTTCCAAAGTCAGCTAATCTCTTTTCAAGAAGATTAAGTGAGCTGTTTTTCAAGTTAAGTGCCTGTTTTAGACGAAAAGCCAATGTTTTACCGTAAATCATGAATTAAAATCGATCTTGGAAGTCTTCAATTGTAAATTCGGACTGTCAAAAGCTACGTAGTATTCGGCCTGTGTGATTAATGTTTAGAAATGAGAAAGCATGCGACATATTAATGAAATAGAAGAACTCCATAAAATTGCAAACAAGCAATACACGTTTGGGCATAGTTTGACCATTTTTTTT
>SMLS01068515.1:0-17660 GCA_004785975.1 Popillia japonica
CGATATAGCCGTTGTAAGGGAAAAAAACGTGACATAACTGAACATCTGGGTAGCTTACTTGATTCTGGTGAGGTGAGCACCTGTAACAATCCTCATTAAAAACATCCGGTCGTATTCTTAGACGGTTTAGACGAAATTAAAAAAAAGAACATTCAGACAGAAGTCAACGAAATAATAATGAGGACAGGAATATATTACTCACATATATGGACACCCTGTATACAGTTTTTTTCATCTTTTACATATTTATCACCGATAAACATTATTTTCATTTAAAATGTCAGCTCGGTTGACGTTTTAATTGAGGTTAGATTGCATCACAAGTTCACGTATCCATAATCGTCGTATCCAAGGTTTTAAAACATTTTTGGCTGACAAAATCCTACGGCGTTTCTTCAAACATCAATATCTAACGATGACATTCGTCATTATCACTTCATTATGTATCTATACATTTTACGGCATCCACAGAACCTAGCCTATACCGTGTGTGTATTTACATAATGTCGTTTAATTATCGGATTACCTAAGAAGAAGAAAGAAAACACGGTATCAACTTTCAACACCTACAGAGGTTTTGAATATGTACGTGTGTTTGATTATTCTAATAGAGAATCGGAGGTTCTTCATTTTTAAGATTTTGTTTCGACAAGTATTATGAGGCGACGCCGTAGAACGGATGCGTTTTAAGGAAACAATGGCAATTAAATTAAGTGAATCCATGTAGGTCGTAGCGTTAAGTAAAATGGTATTGTCAATTAGTAAAGCAATAATTATTTTTTGGAACAAAAATGAACTAACAATCATTTATTTTTTATACCATCTCCTTGAAGATTATCTGATAGTGGTGATACACTTTTTCCAAGGTAGTTTAGCATTGATGCAACCCTTCTTTATGGTGTGGGTTTCTTAGAATAAATGCAATTGAAGTTGCTAGTAGACAGGTTCTTCTCGTTTTTGTAATGCAGTCCACTGATTTATTCCAGAAATATTTCAATATTTTCTTGGGCATGCTTCGAAGAACATAATCTGGTCGAAGAATTGCTCCCTCTTTGGGGGGTTGACATTCATCGTAACCTCGATTGGCACAAGAGATCCAACCCCCATGTACGAAAAACACTCCCCAAACAACATCTTTGGTTGGCTGAAAATTTCATGATGTGGTTTAAGTTTTCAGAGATTCTTTTGTCACGATACCAAACTTGTCAGACCGCTTCTAACATCTTTGTAGTAGACAAATGTCAACGGTGATAGATATCAAACCTGACAAGCGTTGAGAGTGACAGACGTCAACGGTAACAAATGTCAGGAGGAGGGGGAAGGGTGGCGCTTTTTATAACCTCGACTGGCACAAGAGATCCAAACCCCATGTACGAAAAACACCCCAAACAAAATCTTTGGTTGGCTGAAAATTTCATGATTTGGTTTAAATATGAGTTGGTGTAGATTTTTCAATCTGGGAACTCCCTAACAGATTTAGACCGCACTCCTTAAATTATTCCATAGTCTGGTTGAAGTAGTTTTTGTCACAGAACTGTCGCTGTTTCTTCGTATACTCAGTAAAACAAATTCCAAAAGTCTTTTATGAACAATTGAATGATGTATTGCTACGGCCGATGCTGGTAAGTCTTCTAGCAGGTGCTGATTCGTTTTTCTTAGGTTCAAAATTGCTATTTCGAAACAAAAAAAAATTTTCACCATTTGATGTCGTCGTTCTTTTTCTTTGAGGATTGTTCGATGTCTTTAGTTTAGTTGATCCCTTCTCCGTTTTCTGCTGAAAAATGTTCCCTAGGACCTACTACCGTTTTTAACACAAAATTTCAAATAATTTTTTTCTGGGAAATATTAGGATGCAGCTCCTTTTTTTGTATTAATATTTTTTCAAATTTGAAGAATTAGGTTTATATTGACACACTTATATCATCGAATATATTTTGCATTTATATAACGCGATAATAATTTAGTGTTCATGCTTTGAAGTCAAAAGCAACATGCAATTTACTCGTCCGTTATAAAGGAAAATGTATAAAACACAGGTACTTAGGCTTTTGCAAACTCTATTTGGGTTAGAGTCGATCTATCGATCTATGTCGGTTATAATAATAACGTGTCGTAAAAAAACTTATCTTTAAAAAATTGCTCCTTTCCAAAATTGATCGTTCAAGAAATTATATATCTATTATAGGAAAAATTTTTATTAAATTTATATTTATATTTCGAGGTGTGTTATCTCAAGTTCCAAACTGGCTATCAAAGTTTATTGTTCCAGTTTCGGGAAATCATAAATTAAAAGTTATTTGTGGATGGCCTGCGGTGATTTGACAATCTTTGCATCGCGGTGATGAGGTTCCCCTCCCCAATCATCTCTAATGGAATTCGAAAAACATTTGTTTAACGATTAAATTTTATCTATGAGAAGCTATCGCGTTATTTACCCTACACCGGCGGATTTTATTTACTCATTTTCTGTAAATTTGGAACGTCTATTAATAGAGCACTCTTCAAATAACATTAACACTTTGCCTACATAAAAGTTTTAGTTTATCTTAATCGCACCAGTTTTGCTTACTAACATCAGCGAGGCTTTCGAAACTTATTACTTTAAAACCGGTTTCAACAGTTTTCTCGTAAAATTTTTAATTTATTACGCTACGATAGAAGTTAACGTAAATAATTTTTTAAGAGGATTATTATTATTAATAATAAGTTATAATTAATCTGACGAGGTGTTATACTAATATTTAAAAATAAAAATTTTATAATTATATCTTCTTGGTACACTATTAAGGAGTGAGAAATAAAAAATATAATAGCATGATACACCTGTACCTCCAACAATAAAATGACATCACGTAAATAATAACCATGCCCACAGCTCAAGTTGTCTGTCAACAGCTGTTATTCCCGAGCCGTTTAAATAATTTGTTTACATATCGTTGTGAAAATTTCATTAACATGGCTGGTAATCTATTAAGAAATAGCAGTTAAGATGTTATCTCAACAATGAAACGGCATTACAGTAATTGTTCTTATAGCTAGCTGAGCTACACACGTTAATTCAACGCAACGACACAATATTATTACAATAATTGTCCAGTGTACTCTTTTATGTGTGTACTTCTTCCAACATTGTTGGCAATAAAAAAGGTTGTTCGAGCTCGGAACATGTAATCTACTACTTGATGTGGGTATTACGTAAAGGATATGCACAGTACAATTTAAAATACATAATATGTAATTAAATATTACGGCGAAGATCGTCGAAAAATTAGCACTAGCTTTTTTCGCTTTAGAATTGAATGATTTGTATCGTATCATAGATTAGATAGGGAGAACAATTTAATCATTGAGGTAATCTGTTATGGAATAAAACAATTTGTTAAAATTCTATATTATACCGACGCTAGTCCTGTCCAAAACGAGGGCCATGGAGGATAAAAAAACAGAGCAAAGCTACGTCCAGTACTAGTGGGGCAAAAGGGCGGCTATCGGACCAAAAAACCCATATTAATTCTTAAGAGGATTTTCCATCAGAATTGGCATAAAGATATTACATACATCATATGATTGAGTTCGTTTGGTTTGGATGAATTTAATATCAGAATTGTTCAAGGCCTATCTTGTTCTACGTTAAACAATTAAACATATACAGAAGAGATGAGTGATTAAATATTTAGATCAAACTTGCTGGTTTTGAAACATATCCCGCACATACTCAATAAATTAGATTCAGATCTGGGGATTATGCTAGTCATGAAAATGCTGCGATCTCTTCTATGTTCAACCAATTTGTTAAGGTTAAACAGCAGAAACTTGCTAATCACTGAATATGTAATTTTGAATGTTAAAAAATTAAAATTTTCAAAGCAGAAGGCAAAAAATTCTAGGTTATGGTTTAATACTTTGACAGTTCAGTTAGAAAATACAAAAATGATTAATTTCCACAATGTGATACGATACTATCATCCCCAAATGGCTTCTTCTAACATGTTGAAAGATTTATTGTACTTAATTCCGTTTTATTCATAACCAATGTGGTGGTTAACCAATTCGATGCATGCACTTTACAGCGAAGCATAATCATGGATTAGGTGAGTTTTAACCAACAGTTCCAGTTCATAAACACATGATCGGACCACAACTATCACGAAGACAACTACAGTAGAGTCTCGATTAACTGTCATCCTTGGGACCGTTGGGGTGACGGATGAGAGAATAGACGATTAACAGAAATAGGTATACGGATTATCGAGGAGCATTGGCCATCGCTAAAAATAAAATGCTACACACTATTTATAAGACAGATTGGTTTGGGGAAAATTTAGTAAAGCTTTTAAATTTTCTATTTAACATACATACATAGTATGTACTGCTCTTTATGTTAAAGACATTATCAGTCTTTAAACTGCTATACTGCAGTATAAACATTAACATTAATTGTTATTGTACTGTAGGAAAATAACAAAATATGTATTTGACAATTTTACTTCTTAAAGTAATCTGACTTTTAGTAGCAGTAACACTTGGATGACGTCCGCTTCTTCCTGCTGCTCGAACCAGTCGATAAATTGGATTAACATATTTTCAGCTTCTGAATGAGTAACTGTCTTTGTCACTTCATATGTAATCTCTCTTCCTCTTTAATCACAACATCATACTATCGGAAAACATTTTCTATCAAGTCTTCGTCGTTCAGAATTTCAAAGCCCCCAAAAATTTGTCCATTCGAAGCCACTCACCGACGTCTTCCTTAAGAATAGTATCATTTGCTTCCACCGGAAGACTCTTACAGATCCCGAAAATGTCTTCTTCATCGCTTATAATCTGCTCTCCAGTTCATTTTCTTGGACAGGCTATAATTTATTCCACCCCTTCTCCAGTGTTTTCTCACAAACATCTTGACATATCGGCAGACACAAGCTTCTGAAGGAAAACATTTCGATACCGCCGTTTCATCGCCTCAATGATACCCTGATCCATTGGTTGAATCAATGGAGTCGTATTTGCTGGTCAAAAATGAAAAGTTATCTTGCCATCTTCACTCTTCATTTCATTTACAGGATGAGTAGGCGCATTGCCCATGAGCAGCATTGCTTCTTGTGGTAATCCTTTTGATTTTAAGTGAGATTTTACATTAGACACAAACACATTGTGGAACTAGTCCTTAAAAATGGCGTGGCTCAACCAAGCGTTTTTTTGAGCATAATATGATAGAGGCAAAACATTTATGTTTTTTTTAGGTTTTTGAACGCACGAGCATTTTTAGATTTTCCGATAACCCCACTTGCATTGGCACACACCATGACAGTTCGATCCTTCTGCATTTTAAAGCCTGGCGCCGATTTTTCGAATAATGATGCCAATATTTTCTGGGGAAGAGCTTTCCATTTTAGCCCTGTTTCGTCACAGTTAAAAATTTGCTCTTTCACAAGTTTTCTTTCATTTATGATTTGTTCGAGTTTTCCACGATAATCTGCCCGAAATATCTAACTGACGAATACAATGACGAGACTTAAATTTGGCTAACCAGCCAACACTGGCTTTGAAACTGGAATCGTCACCAAGTTTTTTGTTGATTTCTTTGGCTTTAGCCTGTATTATAGGTCCTGTTAGAGGCATTCCTTGACTACCGTAAAGGCAGACAAAACCTCTTGACAAGAGAATGTAAGCATTTGCCCAACCGCCGAAAGATGGAGCGGCAGAATCATCACGAAGAAGATATAATAATATATAATAATCAAAATATTACAAAAACCAAACAATGAGGTAGGAGAAATGGACGTCAAGAAAGGCGTAGATGACTTTTAAATACGGGCCAAAACCAGGAAATAAGTTTTTATTTAGAGAAACATAAGAAGAAGAGAATAAAAAAGTTCACCCGATCGAAGAGCCACAAAGATGACTTTTCGCATTAAAAAAAGGCTTTTCTCTTATAGACGCAGATCGAATTTTCTAACAAAACTTTACATATTGAAAAGCTAAAACCTAGAGCTTTCGAAAATAGAGAATTTGACTGATTTGTTGGTTACTCAATCACTGTTAGTAGAATTCAATTCATTCATTGGATATTATCGAGCGACAAGACAGAACAAACAAAAGAAGATCTATCATGACCAGAACAGTAAGAAAAGTATATACATACATACATACTTGTTAGTCGACACTATTGAATAATTAATAATGACGACAGAAATCTCAAATTGGAAAGGTTAAGTTAGCAATAACTAAATATAGATAGGGGCTTTTTAACACATCTGTTGAGCAATATATTACCAATCAAAATCTTCTGGTGAGAATCTACATATTAACTGACATTAAAAAAACTACATAACCTCCTATATGTTACAATAATAAAACATCGCGTAATTATTTTGATATTTCGTAGAGAACATAATATCATCTCCTGTTAAGCGTGGTAAACGAAAATATTGTCAACACGGATATACCATCGGAGAAAAGAACAAATAAACACTTCCACGGTGACAGGGAAGCAGCTGTACGCTCTCGGCTAGACATTTTTATTAGCTATAAACGTTCAACGGCGATTTAATTAATAACCGAGCTCTAACAGACAGTTATGAATATACCATCAAAAGTAGTGAGATGTTACGCACAAATCTGCAGCGAGACGAAGAGTCATCTCATCGGCGGAGGAGGAGGATGTCCTGGCAAGGGGACGCACATTTCTCGACTTGATCTCAAAATATATGAGCGTCGCATCTGTTACTCTGCTGGTCGTTTATCTTTGAATCGGATTGGAATGGAACGTGTGCAGCAAGGAGGAATAGCGGATGTAGCCTGTGCTGTAGGATCATAAAACGAGATTAAACGGTGCACACAATACAATTATAGATTGATTACGAGTTGGAAATAGAATGACGAACGTTAAAGCGGATCCTGCATCCTCCTACACGGTCGGTCTTAATTAGGACATCTTATGTTTTAAATAACTCCTAATACAGGGACTCTCAAATATAGTCAATGACATAGAAATTGTTGAAACTTAACCCATTAACCGCCGACCCTCGAAATAATAAAAAAAATCGAAATTTAAGTGATGAATTGGTGAATAGGAGTCAAAATAAAGACACCTACAAAATTTTAAGAATATATTTATACTAAAACATATAAAAAATGAGTGTTGCGAAAACGCAACGTTGGCCGTAAACGTTGTCTGTAGTTACTTAGTGTGGTATTGATCAAAACATTTAACATGTACATCCACGGTACATTTTTGGCACATAAAGACCGTAGTACTGTGGCATACTTTACACCGCCGTCGTTTTTCGTTTTGAGATTTCAAAATGACGTGCCCTACATTATCATAACGCATGGCTTGTGGTACATGTTCTTTTGGAGTGTGTCCAAGTAAAAGGTTCGGAGTTGTTTCCATCTCGCCTTTTAGCAAGCTCATTACAATGTAGCTGCGAAAATCAAGTTGTGACATCTTTGCCTTGTTCAAGACTCTATGGATTTCCAAGGATTTACCAAAGCATTGCTTATAAGATTGGTAAAAAGCGGCCACCACCAAATTTTAAAAATCTTTCATTGAGAAGGTCAAATAATGGTCTCACTTTGGAAAACCTATCGTCTTTCTGCAACCTAGTTTTGTCCGCTACATGGATGTTTTGTTTTATTTCTCTGAATCAGTTCCTAGACATTGTTTTTCTCACTAATGATACTCCTTTATCTTCATCTAGCGACCAGTATAAATCAATTTGCGGTAGCACGTGGTAACCTAACAATATCACAATACCCAACCATTTCCGCAAATCGTTTATGTCAAATTTGAAGTTGTGTCTATTTTTACTAGTAGAGTATTTGATCGAATAATCGACTATAGTGCTAAGAATGATGTCATCAAAGAATAGACAAAATAGCTCATAAGGGTCGTAATGTTCATATTTTGCCTGCAACTTATTTATTATTTGATGTTCTATATTATTGGGGTGATTCTTCAATGGTATGTACCTACTCCTCTTTCCATTTAGCTGTTGTTTTATATGTTTTACATTTTTATTTGAAGTTTCGTCGAGGTGATTATCGCTTCTAATAACTTCAAATGTAAGTACCAGTTATATCGCTCGGAATTTGTCGATTTTCAAACATTTCAGCATCATCTATAACTCCTTCATCTGTTAGTTCGTCAACATCCAGGGGTATAACAGCTACGTCTGTATCTTCAACGTCTGACATCGTCTCGCTAATATCTTCTAACTCTTTATATATCAACGCCTTTGTATTTTCATATTTACTAGTAGACGCCTCATAAATACAAAAAGAGTATATGACTAATATCTAGAACACAAAGAATTGCACTTGCCAAATTTTGCTATCACTAACACTTTCAAAAACTCAAAATATACTTCTTGCAAATAAAAATACCAAACGCGACAACGCACTAATAAGAATTAACCCCAGAGACGGGTGTTATACAGTTCAGGCCAACGTTGCGATAACGCAACACTATATTTATCAACAAACCTATTCATTCAGTGATAAAGATATAGCTAATGTTTTGCACTCATGGTATGTTTAGAACTTACTAAAATTGCCCGAATGGGAAAAAAAGATATTTATGAGATTTATACCACTCACAGGAAATATTTTTCAAATGGGTGGCGCTGTAACGAAAATGATAAGTTTTATACTTTTTCTTAAGAAGATGAATAACGTAATTCAAAACTAATAGGTGAACGATTAAATTGTTTCTACTTCGTAGAATGTCAATTTCTACAAAAGTGATCAAAATATGTAGTTAGTTTATTTAAAAAAATAAACAAAGATGGTGTTGCGTTTTCGCAACGTTGGCATTTAATGGGTTAAGGATAAGTACAAATTTCTTTGCCAACTGCAGCAGAATTCGTCAAAGGTTATGATCAATCTCAAACGTATTTCTTGCAAGTTTCTGTCTGTTAAACAAATTCGGTATTAGGAACGGCCAGGAGGAACACAGAAAAGAATCGAGTGCCGCAAAGTGCTGCGTCTTCAACTTATTGCCTCATTAGAGATGGCTATGCGTTTTTTTAGTTGTTGATGATGGCGGGAGTAATCAGTCACAAACGCAAAATTTTGACAATTTGATTATGTCGTAGAAATGTGTGCAATAATTCGTCATTTGAAGTTTTCAAAAGCGTCTGACTTGCACCAACCGTTGCTAATTTATTGGAACAATATCACAACGATCACAACAATCAAACAGATAGTAACCATAAAGTTAGGCAGTCAAGGTCGGCAACATTACAGTCCTAACACGTTAAATCTGGCGTTGTCAACCTGGTACAAAAAAATATGATGACTTTGAGCTCCTCTTTTTCTGAAATTAAAAAGTTGTTCCAGATTATTCTAGATATATTCTGTATGGTTCCTAATTTTCCACTACCAACATTACAAATTTTTATGAATGGGGTTTTCACTCAGAAATGAATTAGCCAGAGATTGTGGATTGTTTAGAATGCTGAAAAGCAAGAAGTACAGCACAAACTCTCACTGGAGAAGAGCAATTTAATAAGTTAAGTAATGAGATTGGCAACACTGCAAGTGATCTAGTTGTCCGTCACGCAAAATGGAACAGCGGAGTTTGGAGCAACATTGAGCCATCAAATTTTGTGTTAAGCTTCGAGAATCGGCAAGGGTGACGTATAAAAAGTTAAAAGATGCCTTTGGGAAACATTCTGTATCCCGAGCTCAAGTTTTTCGCTAGCACAAATGATTTTTGGAAGGCAGAGATCGTGTTGAAGTTAAACGCCGTTCAGGGAGGTCTTCAACTTCTAAAACCGATAAAACCATTGAATGTGTCAATACTCTAGTGAGATTAGACCGTCGTTTAACATTAAGAATGTTGAGTGAACAATTAAATTCGAACAGATTTACCGTTCATCAAATTTTGACTGAACATTTGCACATGCGAAAAGGTTGTGCCAAAATTTTGCCGAAAAATCTCACAATTGAGCAGAAGAACATTCGAAATTCGCCTTGATCTTCTTGAGGGAATCGCTAAGAAGAAGGTTTTCTTTAATCTTGTGATCACAGGTGATGAATCGTAGATTTTTGACAACGATCCTGTGAGCAAAAGACAAAATTAAGAGTGCACACTGCACAATCTCCTCGAGCAAAGAAAGCTCGAATGAGCAAATCGAAGATTAAATCAATGCTGATTGGTTTTTTTTGACAAAAGGGGAATCGTTCGTAAAGAATTTGTTCCTCCAGGACAAACTGTTAACTAAGTTTTTTTTATAAAGACGCCTTGGAAAAGGAATTTGCGTGAGACCAGACATTGCAGACCACATCATGACAAAGCCCCCTGTCACACTGCCCTCTTCATAACAGAATTTTTGACCTCAAAAGGCATTCCTGTGGTTCCCGAACCCCCCTATTCACCTGACATCAGTCCCTAAACTGAACAACGCAACAACTACCAACAGTGGGAACAACGTCTTCGTCGGTGTGTAGCTGCCCAAGAGAACTAATTTGAAGTTGTTGTTCGAAAAAAATTAAAACTAATAAAAAATCAGTCTCATTACTTTGCTGCCACACCTCGTATTCCTATCGCAGTTGGTATTGGCAATCTATCAAAGTGTTTGACGTGTTTATGGGTGAAAGTGATTTCAAAAAAGAGGAGACTGACAATTATTTCGTGAAGTATACATGGTGGAAGCTGCCATTGGTGCACATCTAATTTATATTTTTTGAGGTTTGGGCTCCGTATACGAAGATAAAGAGAGAAATCATCGCTATTTTCTGCTAACTTTGTCCCCTGTAACTAGTTTCCAAATAAGTTTGCGATATCGGGAATTAAAGGCAAATTTAATGCCTTTCAGATGGCCATCTAGAAATAGTGACAAGGTTTTTTTTGATAATCAAAGACGACCAAGAATTTAACTTTTGATAATTTTAACGCATTGACCAGAACAGAAGCACAAACACGAACGAGAAATTAGAACAAGTAATCTGCACAAAGTGATCTCGTATAAACCAGGAGGAGGTGTATAAATTAATAAGACTACAGTAAATAAAACAGAATTATATATGTACTCGTACATACATATATACATACATACATACAACTGCACGCAATTAATCCTGTATAACATTTGACAGAAATGGTTTGCTATTTGTCGCCCGGTTGCAGTCGGTCCCGCGGCCGGCGTGTTCCGATTGAGCGGTCAACAAACGGAAGAAATCGACATGGCAAAGCAAGCAAGTCAATTAGCACGCGAATGATATCCCCGCATGTGTAAACCGCTCCTCGATGTTTATTCAGAAAATGGGCAGGGTCAATAATGAATTGGTATGCGCGCAATTTATTACCTTATCTCTAACTTGGATATTGTTTATTAGAACTTGTACATTATACAGTGGTGGCTACATCTGTTATAGAACGGACACGTACTCACACACACATATAACATAGATATATAATACATAAGTTCGCCGACGCATTCCTCGAAGCAAGAAAGAAAAACGAATGACAAGTCCGTGAAATGTAAATAATTATTGTTTTATATTTAGTAGACTGTTTAATTCTGCAGAACATAACGGCGTATCGATGCCGGATGCTGTTGCGTATTTAATAGTAATAAAATGAGAAGGTTAGTACTGGAACGCTAACCTAACGATGTTACATCATTATTACAAGTATTTACTTAAATTGAAGTAGAATTGAAGATTGAAGAACAGGTGAAATTCTATTTTTGTTTGAAATTTAATCGCATGCGTAAGCATAGCGATGTCATATGGATATGTTATGAAAAACAGTGTTGGCCAGTACTTACGTAACTTCTCATGCAACGAGCTCTCAAAAGTTTAAAGATTATTTAACAAATACCAAAATTAACTAAAATGAACACAACTCCTCTTAGATCATTAGATGATTGTATTGCGCTATGGCTCTGTAAAAAGCTACAGCTTATGTAATCACATCATTACTGCATCATTTGCTCAAGAAAACTCAATTGTGTTTTTGTGGTTGTGGTTTGTATTATCGATTGTATTATCGAACTTTCTAGATTCTATCGATATTTAGAGCAGATTATTAGATTTCCTTGCGCATAACGCAATGTTGTCTACAATGGGTATATTTCGCACTCCTTTCATGCTATTCCAGGAGTTCCGCAGGGATCCAATATGGGTCCTCTCCTATTCCTACACTTTATTACAGAATTGGTTGAGAACATACATAGCCATCGATGGATCTTTGCATGCTCTTTACATCAATAGCAACTAGTACAGATTGTTTATTCTTTAAGAACAACTAAACTGGCGTGTCAACAATAATCTGAATTTAAATATCGTCTAATGTGAGGAAGAGTAAATCCTTTCTTGTTCGAATATGCAGTTAATAGTGTTCTACTTCCTCATGATTTAATTATTAAGGATTTAGGTGTCTACTTTTACAGTTCATTCTCATTTACTGCGCATTGTGATCGTGTTATGTCCTCTGCTGTAAGAATGTTGGGATTTTTAATTAGAAAACCGTCTTTTGTGAAACGTTCCCAAAAAAACAGAAGAACGCAATTTTCTTCTTTTAAACTCTTTAGTTTGAAAGTATTAAATTTTACTAAAAAAGATTTGGTCTTGTTTTAACAGTCAACTATTTTTTGTGATATATCAATACGTTTTAAATAAAATCTCAAAGAAAATGCCTGTAGAGTAGGTGGCCTTTTGTTACAATCCCTGCAATAACTTAATAATAGAAAAAATGGTGTTATTTGCTTTTCTACAAATCTATAAATGGAAGAAGAATTTTTGAAACAGAATATTGCTCAGCCAACCCAATTTAACAACCTGTATGTTGCATTAGAAAGTTTCTTTAAAACTAGTAAATATGTAGTTGGTTGGCTATTCTACATAGGTATCAAATCAGCAAGTAGGGGGTGGAAATAAAACTGAATTTTATTTTAAAGGATGACATCGACAAAAAAATCAAAAAATAAAGGTTAGCTATAATGAACGGAAATCAAAAAATAATTTAATGGAAATCGGAAATGTATTGATAATTAATTTGTTGGTCTCAATATTACTTCCTTAGTATCGATTCCTATCCGTAGCTTGACAGACACAAATTTATACAAAATTTTCTTATTATGGTGGTTCAAAAAATTACGAAAAAACATCACCTAAAATGTATATCCAGGGTGCTGGGATACTTCTATTACAACACAACATATAAAAATTGTCAATCATCGTCATCAATCGAGCAAAAAAAAATTAAAAATATTAAAAATTAAAAAATATATTTTTTGAAAATCTGCTGAGTCTGATGTTTTCAGGACTGCTCGACTAAAATTTAAACATAAAACTTTGTGAAACAACCGTTTGTGCCCGTTTATACGGATTAATATGTGGAACAGCTCAGCAGAAAGTCGAATTAATCAGTGACCTACATCAATAATATTGACATTTTTCTCTAATATCATAGATGCTTAAACGAACAACGGCTTTGACTCATGAGATAGAGTATTGACCTTTAAGGCCTAATGGTCCACCTAAAAACATTTGCCGATCTTTTTTTATGATATATTTTTTAACCAATCAGTACTAACTTTGATTTATTTATTTTTTTTGTTATATTTTGTTTCCTACGTTATGTAAAAGTAGTATTTCAATTTTGAAAGAGTAGTTAGAATACAACCACATAAAGAATATACAGGGTGTCCTGCAAATTGTGGGAAATCTCTTGGATTCAGATAGAACATTAAAAAATAAGATTACAAGTTCCCATATTTCTCCTAAAGGACGCCACTGGAAAACATTTTTTTTGAATAACTTTTAAACTACTTAATATAATTTAATGAAAATTTAATATGATAAACAGTAGTAAGGACCTCTTAAAATACTGCCCTTAAAACATAATTAGCTTGTTTAGTTTACCAGGGGTGTACTAGGTTGTACATTTTAATGCTTACATTTTTAACACCCTGTATGGTAAGGAGTTAACAAAAATAAATTTGGATACCTTGAACATTAAGCTAAAGAAAAGGTATTATTCAGTGTCGATGAAATGAACCGTTTTAGAGAAAGAAATAATAAAGGAATTAATGTTTTATTTTTATTAAAAAGAACCTTGATTTCTATTTTTTTTGTCTGCAACAAAGTTTGATACGAAAGTCATTCAAGGAACAGAAAAGTTTTAGTTTAGGTTATTTAATCCGACAAAATTACAAAGATTCTTAAAAATGCAGTTTTGTCCCTGAGAGGCACCAACAAAAATTATTTTTAGAAAATGTAGGCCATGTTTTTCTTGAAATTATTAAAAAACAACCTAAAAAATAATGTACACGAAAATTAAACACTAAATTATTTTTAATCCTGAATTCACTAAAGCTTTTCCAGGACACCATATTTAGTCTCTATCAAAAGTAATATGTCATCTCTTGTGGCGGAGACTATGTTATAACTGGTAATGCAAAACTAATACACAAAATTTGGTCATTTATTTTAGATCACTGTTTGGTGTGACATAACTTTTAAGTCGGGCTGTATTTATTAGTTACTTCGCCATCTTTTGTCTTCAAAATTTACCCAATCCTTATTGTCTCAATTTTGCACACAAAATAAGAACAAAATAACGTCGTTAGCACCATTCATCTATTTTATCTTCCGTTCTGGGAAGGATCCATAGTAGGGAACCATAATTTCAACCCCTGTACTAACAATACATTGACATGAATTTCTCTACGAAATCCAAATTTAATAGTTGATTCTAAACCATAATTCCCGACCTATGATTATCGAAAACTATAGCCATACACCTGGAAATCAGTTCTCGTGACTGACACGAGAATTCAAGGGCGGTTGAAGAACAGAGGCGTTCGTAACCTTTTATTAAAAGCGAAAAAAAAAACGCCGCCAACAAAGAAAGAGCTCTTAAAATAGTAGGAGGTTACACATCGCTTACAACCGAGTAACACCCACCTGACAAAATCGTTTTAATTCCCACTAAAACCGCATATTAATAATTAATTATTCCTTTATCATGTTTCGAAGTATTCCGCAGTGGCCTTTGCGATGTTGTATCCCGCTTGCATACGTTTTGTATTTTCATTTTGATCGCCTAGTGCACCTGAGGCTATTTAAGTTAATGCATAACAATTTCTAATCAATTCCATTCCGATATTCCACACAGAAAGTCTGCGATCGAATATTGCACACGATTAACTTTTTCGAAAAGGAAAAAAAGAACTTCAGTTACTTTAATGTAATTCACACGCGGTTAATTATAAAGTTAAGCATTCATGCCTCTGGCAAGTAAAGAGGTTGGCTTGCATAATTTGTGACATTTCTCTGAATGACGCTATTTTAAACGAACAACGGCTTTGACTTTTTCACCTATTCTATCCTTGATACGTATCTTTCAAATCATTGGGGTTACTGGGTGAAATTACAACAGCGCAGTGCAGCGACGAACAAATGTATTATTGATCGATAATATTGCACAAATTATATTTTGCGGTTTCGTAAGGGGACTTATAATAATACCGCGTGAGTAATAGCTACGCGAATCAGCCTACAATATGTAGTTGATTTCAATGGGCGATTGCTAACAACGTCTAGTTCTATTCTGGGCTGGTGTGGTATGCGTATTGCTGTAATAAGATACTACAATTAACACCATACAAAGAAAGAAAATATAAAATTTGACCTCTAAATAAACGTCAATTCTGTCTAAGACTGCGCTCATGGACTACATATTTCCTGATGGGTTCAAATTGGGTTTGAAGCCAAGGAGAAGGCAATACCACTTGGTCCAAGAACAAAAAAAAAGCTACAAACATGTTTTAAAGTGAATTGTTTAGATGAGAAACAGTTTTGTAATTTTTGACCACAGACGAAAGTTTGTTGATTAATTATTCGAAAAATATAGGGATTTCACCAACCTAGCTGCAACACCTGCTGCAGCTTCTCTGTGTCTACAGTTAAAAATTAAGGCAGATTTAAACGAAACATTGCACAAGAACTATGAAACTTGGGTAAACCAAATGATGTCAGAGATAGACATACAGTCAGAATAAGTTTCTATAGGTCAAGGTGTACCAACCGATTTTCAGGCTCTAGCAAAATGTGTTCAAGAATGTCTCAAACTATGTTAGCTGTCCGGTTACGGTCAAAGCCTTAACCCAAAGCAACACCATTACAGCAGTATGGGTACCAAAAGATTGTAAATGTGAAGGTAATACGATTTTGTTGATAACTTGGGAAAGAAATTGCGTGGTCTAGCTAAAGGTAGTGTCAGAGCTTATCAGCAGCAGTAGGAGACTAAATAAAAGACCAAACAACTGGATCAATATTCCAAATCTAAGGAAAGTTTATTACTTTCTCAAACACCAAGGTGAAATTGCTGCAGAACCTTAATAAGAGGGATCTCATTAGCACAATTATTAGGGTTTTATTTAGCGGCCACAACCCTCTAAGGTACAATAGATCTTATAGGTCACAGGGAGGAAGGACGATCAAGGTTAATACTCATCTATGCTTTATTTTTTAAAGAACTTGTTCGCGTTTTGATGATGGTTAAAGCAATTTTTCCATTCAAAGTCCTAAATGTTGTTCTGCACGGTTTGGAAGTGTAGAATGTCACAAGTGCTAAAAGTCCATACAGTATCAAATCTAATCTGTATCACTCAATGAACAATCTGCGGGTCTAACAATTTATAACTTTGAAGTTGTTGCACATAATCAAACGAAATATTGGTTTTGCATGGAAAAAACTGCATTATTTTCTAGTTTCAGTTTAGCACAAAACCAATATTCTAAGGTCGGTGAAGTTGGTACCTTCACATGTGAATTTTTTGAAGAAAAATACGGCATTTGATTGCCCATCGTTTGCCCATGTTTGCCAAGCGAAAAGCTTTTTTGCCCACCCTACAAAAATTTTTTATTTAAAAACAATAAAAATCGAAAAATCAACTTTTTCCACGCTATATCGTTTGCCCATGTTTGACCAGACAAAATTTTCGTTTACCCACCCACCAAAAATTTTTTATGTGGAAAAAAAATGTTTTAGTGAAAAATTCGAAAATTTTTGCAGCTAAATCGTTTGCCCATCGTTAGTCCAGGATTGCCCAGCAAAAAGTTTCACTTACCCACCCACCAAAAATTTTTTATTTAAGAAAAAATTTTTTGGCGAAAAAATCAAAAAATGAACCTTTTTCGCCCTATATCGTTTGCCCATCTGTCAAATTTATGATTACCCACCCTTTCCTTTCATTGTAAGAATAATTAAAAAATAATAAAATGGAAAAAACTCCATTCGCGATATAAGTATGTATAGGTGAATATATGCGAGACCATATGTTTATAACAAACGATTTTTAATGTTATAATGGCTATTTCGTTTGTCCATCTTTTTTTTCCCAAATAAAAAATTTTTGGTGGATGGGCAAGCGAAAACTTTTGCTGGGCAATCCTGAACTAACGAAGGGCTAACGATTTAGCTGCAAAAATTTTTCAATTTTTCACTAAAACATTTCTTTCCACATAAAAAAATTTTGGTGGGTGGGCAAACGAACATTTCGCCTGGGCAAACCTGGGCAAACGATATAGCGTGGAAAAAGTTGATTTTCGATTTTCGCCAAAAAATGCTTTTTCAAATAAAAAATTTTTGGAGGGTGGACAAAAAAAACTTTTGCCTGGGCAAATGAATGCCGTATTTTTTTTTT